>JAHZNJ010001261.1:0-10569 GCA_027744475.1 Lepidocyrtus cf. sotoi NNG-2020 | reverse complement strand
ACAACTGGACAACAAAGTTAACTTCGAAGTAACGGTTCTCCCTAAGAAAATTCTAACTCATTTACTACAGCGTCATTATTGTTATCAAATCATCATTTTACTATTTACTCATTTATTAGTAGTACACAGTAAACCACATTTATTGTTATAACGGAAAATCATCCTGTTAATGTCTTAGGTTGTGGTATGTAACTAATTAACGTTAAAATTTTTGTTTATATTTTTCAGGTAATTACCTCCCTGCCAGCTAACTACATACTTCTGTGAACAAGTGCAGCCACAAAAATCACTAAATCAACCATGAGAAAGTCAATAAATTTGAGGATAACTGAAACTCAACAGGAATCCTGTCAAGAAAAACGGAGATAATGGCAAAGTCTTTTAGTACCTGGATATTACTCTTATTGCTCTAAAACTTCTAAAACTCAACTAAATTTTATCTTTATCTTCGTCAACCATGTTATTTCGGAAGCACAATCTAACGAATCTCCTCCACCTAATTACTATAATCTCTGGGCTTGTGGCTCATGTCACTTCGAAGAAATGCCTGGAAGATGTCAAAGGTAAGTCTTAACATAAGAAGATTTTTTGATTAATCTTTTTATGAAAAGCAAACTTTCTAATATACTTTTCTTCTAAGTTCTAGTTAATTTTATATGCAGGCAAAACGTAAACAAATATGAATAAAATGTTTGCTTGTAAGTCAGATGAATTCCTTTCCTTCCTCAATTTCAATCCATAATAATATAGTAGCAATATAATTTTGTTTTTGTTGACTTAACTGAACGAAAATACTTCAGAATTTTAAAGAGAAACGAAATGCCTAAAAATTCTGTTTTACAAAGTTGCAAATGCCAATGTCAAAATGTCAACAACTCCTCTTCTCATATTCTTATTCCCTTCAAAAACTTAAATTACTTTTGGAATCCACTACTACTAAACTGAAGAGTTTCTGTTTTCTCTTCATCAACCTTCTTTGAAGTCATTCATGCGGTTGCAATTTAATAGGAAAATGAAGGAGAAAGTAAAGAACTAAGGTTATGTACTAAAATGCGCTTTTTATCAACAAATAAACAAATCAACACCAAATAATCAAGATACTTTGCGCTAGAGAGTCTTTATGTTGCAAAGGTCAAAGAAAGTTTTAAGTTATTTAAAAGAGTAAATTTATGCAAGAAAAAAGAAGCGCTCATGAACCGTGTCACAAGAGACTTAATAAAAATTTACTTTTCATTATTTGGAAGATGAAAAACGTCCTTCAGATTGTACCCATATAAAATCCAATCTGGTCTTGTCAACATTTAAGTAAGTAGTTTTTTTCCCTTGGTTGATTGGTTTTCAGTTACACAAGTTTTTTCTGTTGGCTATACTTTAAGTCTGAGAATTTGGTTTCGTAACTTTTCCTTCTTTTTCTTTTCTTTGTGTTTCCTGGACTTGCATGCAGCGACTTTGTGAAAGTTTTCTTTTGTCCAAATCAATTCTTTCCTGTTTCAATGAAGGACTTCCTTTGTTTGTTAAGCTCAAGCAAAGAAGCTTCTTCTGTGCTGTTAGCGATAGCGACTATATTGCATAAACATCGACACTGGAACAAAAGACACGACGAAAGCGTTATTGTAGAAAAAGGAAAAGAAAACAATATACCTAGGTGGTTTTTGTTAAATTAGCAGGAAGTTAAATAAAGAACCCGCTATTATTTTTTTGTATCAACTTTCCTTAAAAAGTAGGTTTCCAAAAATGTTTTTATATAAAAGAATAAGAATCAAGCATCTGTGCAATTCCCAGAAGGGTTTCTTCTTCCCTTTTGTCTCTGTTTTGATAGAATTTGAAAGAAGGGGAAACGAGAGAGCGAGATCCGACCAAAATGACAAATTACGTCAATCCACAGTTTTTCCACTTCTTTTTGAAGAAGATAAATGACATAAGTTTTCGCAGTATAGTGTAGTCGTTTGATGATGTGACGGACGGAGTAACAAAAAGGTTTTGAAATTTTCTGTCAGAGGCGACAATGATGACTTAATATTAAATTGTTGAACTTCCTTCTACTTAAGTATGTGCAGTATCATCAACAGCAGCAAGCACTTCTTTTTGCTCAAGTTTCCTTTTGTTTTGTTCCTTAGCTCCGCGACAGTTCCTTCAAGTGGAGACAGTTAATGGGATAGAGATGTGGAACTTGACCTTGGAAACATCCCAAGAGAATTTGGGGCACCAACTGGTAACCCACGCTTTCGCCATATTCCTGCAGGAAGTTCTAGGATATGATGCAGTTCAAGTTGTTAGCTATCCTATTCATTACAACACCAACTCAACAACGGAAATTCTTAAGAGGCTGTCGGGGATGGAGCTGATTGTGGAGAATGGGGCTGTGAGCCCGAGTACTAACAAGTAAGTTTTTTATTAGATGATAATTAAATGAGATTATGCAATAAGAAAAGGAATCTTTTGCAATGATATTTTTTTTCACATCAAATATTTTGTAGGAATTTTACTTTTAAATAATCCAAGTAAAGTGAAAGTTGTAGATTTTCCGAAAAGGAAAATGTCACGAAAGTTCTGAATATTTTTGAAAAATTAATTAATTAGAAAGATAAACTTCTAAACCTGCAACTAGACAAAGTTACTATAATGAAGTTTTCGTTAGAATTTTATGAATTTTACGATGAAGGTCAGTAAAGTTCCGTTTAGTTACGCAACTCTTTAATAAAACTAATTTTCATAAAGGGACAAAAAAGAAAGATCTAATAAGTATTCATCGTACGTAATCTGTGCCACATTTGTAATGAAGAGGATGGCTCTAAGCAAGCAAACTAGGTTCAAAGGGTTTTCATGGAAGACGCTTAAAATACTTTTAGTATCTCTGTAACTAATCTAATTTCACTTACCCTTTTTTACTTTTAGCTGGTCTGACTGTCGTCATTTACTGAGAAACTGGCTGAACTTCCATTAAAATTTTTATAAATCATCATGAATAAAAAACTTTGAACTGTGAAGGTTATTTGTTTAGAAGATAAAACGATAATATTTTATATAGTTTTTCTCTATTCTATCCCAAAAAGATAACAATATGAGATCAACCCTATTTTTCAATGAACTAGATCATTTTATGAACCAATTTGTTTTCCTTTCATGTCAAGCTAATGAAGGTTAGAGAAGAAGAATGAACAAAAACAAGTTGCAAAAACGAAAACGTGACCATATTTTTTGCGGTGGCGGTGGTTCCATTTTTCCCCTTATTTTTTATTAAAGTGCAGCGGTAGCAATATAGTATAGGTAGTGGCATAAGCTCCAGTGCAACAACAAAGTTATTGTTGAAAGATGTTTACAAGTTACACATAAGCTTTATGGTTATCATCGGTTTGCACAATTTATTTTAATGTTTTTTATCTTGTATGGATGTACTCTACTACGCCTCTTTTCTTTTATTTTTTTGCAGTATTCAATTGGAAACAAAGCTTCCCGAGACAATGATAAACGTGGCGGTGTGGTTGTCCCCAGAGATGGAACTGGAAAAGTGGAACACTCCGGGCATTCTTCTGGAAAATTGTGGTCATCTTGGGTTTGTTGGACGGTGAGTTGAGTGGAGTAGTAATACTCGTAGCAGTGCACTCTACTTCTTCTTCTTTTCATCTCTCACTCATTTAGAAACCCCCCATGATAATATTTATAATCCTCGCAGGGCAGCACTTATACTAGAACTACAGCACATGCAATTTATATAATGGTTTTCTGCAAACAAGCTAAAAGACATATTGGCTTTGGCTCATGAATGTAATGATGATGGAGATGGGAGTACTACTCCCTCTAATTTTTCACTTTACATGCCTTGCAAGTCCCAGTCACATAGGCATCGGCATATTTCATCCTTTTTTATGTTTTATGCGACGGTTGGACGGACGATACTGCTCATATAACTTTATTAGTCTAGATAAATCCCAAACCATATTGTCATCGCCAGCCATGCATGCATGCATCGACGGAAAAAGTTGTTGTTGGATCTCAACAGCAGCAGCAGCAAAGGGGTCCATTCATATTTCCAAAATAAAGCTTTCTCCAGCGAAACGCTTTCTAAAATTTATTTTCTTTCCTTCTTCTATAACCAATTGCTATCCCCTGACATGGACTAATTCACTTTACCCCAAAAAACTAGGTTGATCGGGGGAAATGGATGTGAAATGATGTCTTTTCTACGTGAGAAATGGCAGAGTAACTGTTCTTAGGTATTTCTTAAGTGCTCGTGTGTTTGTTTTTCTGAAATATTATGTTTTTATGGCAGTTGGCAGTGGTTGTGGTGGTTGATTAAATGGAATGGAATGATGGTTACATCGACATCCAACGCGTTACATATTCTCCCACTTTCATCGTATAATATGAATGGGATTTCAATGCCCGAGGGGAAACCACTCATTGCGTTAAACCAGAAAGAAAGCTTCAGCAGATAAGGATAATAATAGTAATAGCTACTTTGTTCTTTCTCTTCCCTGTACACATTCAAAATACATATTATAACGGTAATGGTCCACGTGCTCGTCCTTCACCTCTCTCCTGGATGGATTGTTTCTGTAAGATGATTCATTTTCATCAAATATTGTCTTGCAAGCAGAAGGGCGTAAGCAAGCGTAGCGAAAACAGCCTAAGCAGGATTTAGCAAGGATTGGATTATTTGTAAGGATAAGTCATATTTATATTTATTCCCAGAAAAGAAAGGTTGGTTAAAAACAAGTTACCAAAATATAAGTTAAAAGAGTCATCGTTTCAAACTAATGGAGTAGGAGTAATAGCTACTTGCATTACACGTTTACACCACCCACGCATGCATTCTATTCTAAAATAGTGAGAAAACCCTACCAATTACATGTGAACCAAATGAACCCAATTTTAGAGCTTATCAATACCCTTCTGTTCCTCCTTCTCATGCAATAATTATCTTTCCTGGTATGAAACTGTCAACGAAACGACTCCCCTAAATTTATTTCTGCTGGTTCATTTACTCCTAGCTGTGGCGTGGCCTTTGCCTTTTACTTGACTTATTAAAAGAAAGCATCTTACTCAGCATGAAACCTAACAGCAGCATCATCAGAAACAAGCACCCGGAAATAACTAGACAATGTTCCTCCAAAAAAGTCGTCTCTTCAGCTAGCAACATACTACCAAAGTCAAACATGGAAGATAAAAGCTTTTTTTTCATTTATGTATTTTCATTGTTATAAAAACTGTTCTAAAAAGTAAGCACGACCAATTTCTTTTCTTTCTATAAACAAACCATCCTTATGTCCGTGAACTAAATTGGATTTGATTGTTGTAGAAAGTAGAACTGAAACTAAAAAGTAAACGAACCAAACTAGAAAGAAAAATAACTTTTTTTTCATGAAAGCACATAGTGGGCACCTACATATAGATAGCACATTCCATTTATTATTCCGTATGCTCAACAAAAAACGAACAAAAGAGGGGAGGAAATGAAAACATTCTCTCATTATCACCTTTTTATTTCTTCCAAACATATAAATATAAGGTTTCCAATTATTAAAAGGCCATTCCGAGAACAAAGTGAGAGAAAATGCGAGAATTTTTCCAAGGACACTCATAACAACACAAGGGAAACGTGAGATAACACTTGTCCGGAGTTAATTAGAATTATCTTTAAACCAACAAGAAGCAAGCAAGAAACAGAGCAACACTCTATGTACAACAAACATGTGAGCCCACACCCGAACCCGACACGAACGACACGACCTGAGCTTGTTAACATTGTCCATACAGATCCATAGACATTTACAATTCATAAACATTTCCAAGTAAAAAATTAAATAGAGAGCTCTGATGACGGAGAAAACTATGCTGACAACGAAGGGCATAAAACCTGGAAGGAATCATGGAAGCATATAGTTTCTCATGTGAAAGTGAACAAAATTTTCTCCTCTGGCACTGGTGTTGCCGCTGTTGCTCTGCTTTTCTGTTTATTTTTTCTAGTGTGCTGCAACTGGCATGTTAATCACTTGTTGATGTTATCATCATCATCATCCATCAGCAGCTTATTCAACTTTATCATTTTTCAATTCTCCTTAAACATCATCAATTATTACTAGACATGTGTTGTGCAATACAATCAAGCCCACCCACCATAAATTCAAACACGTCAAGTTTATTTACCTGTCCATCTTATCAAAAGGGAAAAGTAAATTGGATAAATCTAATAAATCATTTCTTCTTCTTTTTGCATTTCTTTCTTACTAGATTTGGTTGGTTCATACCGAAACTGCCTGTGACGGACAAGTACCCTACTGTGGAGTACTGGAGAACTTTTAAAACGAATGAGACTCTCACCGACTTATTCGGTCTTGACGAAGCTGACTACCAAAATGCCACGACTCATCTTGCTTGGAATCCACAAACTGAAAGGTAAGCTCTTCAAGTTATAATGCAAAGTTTTCCTTCTGCTCTTGCTTGTCCCTAATTAAAAATAAACATAAATAAAAAATAATATGTAATTGAAGATAAGAGAATGAAGTCTCTTTGATTTCTGGATGGGTCATTTATCAAATACATATTAAGAAACTTTTTTAATTATCATTTCCATTGCACAATTACTACGATTTCTCAGGAAAAAAGAAATGTATTTCCTGCAATCGTTTTATTCGCATCGCGTTATACTTAATGTCGTCAGTAAGTCATATTATTTAATAATATAATATTTATATAACATCCTTTCTTCAATTTACGTAAGATACTCACCATTTTTCTTCTTGACGAGTAGTATAGTAATAAATAAAAATGATAATCCTTTTACTAATTTAGTACTCATTTAGCCTTCGTTTTGACTCTTGATTATCTCCACATCTCGTTTCATCTGATCTTTTAATGTTTTTGATGAACATCATAACATCCTCATGGATAAGGATTAAGGATAAAGAAAGATCTCATCTAAAAATAATATCATGATCATGACACTTCTTCTTCTCTGTGTAGCAACTAGCAAAGAGAAGGCAGTTAACATCAAATTTTCCTCGAATTATAAGTAATTGTGAAATAACTTTTTGGCATTTTTTTCTTGTAATAAGGATACGTAAAAAACTGAATTAGTTTTTATCTTTATCCCAATTAGTTAGACACATAGCTAGAGAGACCTTAAAGAGATACTCGGCCAGTAGAAGCGTCAGCAGCGTAGTATGTAATAATTATCTACAAAAGACAAGACACTTGTCATATTTTATTCTGTAGCACAGTGTTACCCTATAATTCAGCAAAAAGTTGCTTGTTTCATGCAACTACCCAAAATAAGATGTGTAGATAGATGCTCATGGATGATAAAAACAGCGAACAACAGTAACGCAAGAAGAGTTGGCTCATCATCATCATCATCATAGTTTTTATTGGATTGGATATAAATAAATAAAATGAGTTTATTCTGTTCTGTCGTCTCATTCATGGATTAAATTAAAGCTGCTCATTTCATGCCATGCATGATGCCTTTGCCTATGAGGATGCGGCACTGTAGTTTTCGTAGCACTACAATATTCCTTGTTAAATTTACATAGCAAAAATATCGTCTGAGTAGTCTGATACCATAAGCATGTAATAAAGAACCAAGTCACGATGAAATTTATAAAAAAATACTTGAAGAAGACTCATTCACATCATCAACCGACTCAGAACTCACAAACTCAGTTATTTTTACACATTTTTTGAGAAAAAATTGAGAGAAAAAAATCTGCAGAGTTTTGCTACACAGTTTAGTTTATATAATTTTATTTCTCTTGTGTAATGTAATGTAATGCAATTTCTTTCACTACGAGCGAGGGAGGAATAGATGGATGCGCAAGTTTTTTGGTCTGAATTAAGCACTATTTTATATTGGCGATTGACATGGTGTGATGATGTGGGTGAGTCGGGCAAAGAAAGTCTGGGAAGGGAATAGGACGCAGGCAGAGGACGTAATATTATTATTGAATGTCGTTGTATGACATAGTAAGCAAGTAATGTAGGACGACTTCAAGGCTAAAGAAGAGAGCAAAAGAAACAAATAAGCCTAACTTTACTTTTTTATTGCTGCAAAAAATTATTATGATCAATCACACGGAATAAGTTTAGTTTAGTTTGGGTAGTTCCAGTTCCTGGCCTGATTTTATGGGATGTACTTATTTTCTTTGTCCTCAGGGTCATCCGTCATTGATGGACAAAAACACTTATTTTTATGTTATGGTGCAAAGTGCATAATGATTGTTTTGGGAAATTTTCCAAATTATGATGATTTTCTTTCAGTCATTTTTTTGTATTGAGTATTTATTATTATTACGTGACATGTTGGCAAAAAGTTTATTTACTGGGTTAATTTTTATGTGAAAGAATGTTAAAATTATGAATCGGACCATTCATCGCTTCACTAATCAGATATGTTATAAAATGTAAAATAATGTAATAATTAATTGCGCATGCATTACTTACGTCATATTTTTTCAGTAAAATAAAGCTTATGTAAAAATGTAAAATGAGCAAAGTGCGAGGATTGCCGCCAAAGACTGGCTGGCTAAATGAGAATCAGGAAATAAATGGTAACTGCTCTACTGCATACGCCAGTTCTCCATGTTTTACTCACCCGAATTTACTTATACAAACAAGCAAATCAAGAAAATATTCTACAGTCACGTCTTGCAATGAAGTGTAGTGGAAATGTAACATTTCAAATGTTTTGATTGAGTTGATGGCTTTCAAGCGAATTATTTTTTGGACATGGTTATTTGGATTGTGATGTAGGTTATATAGGTAGGTACTTTACTACAGCAAAGCATACCTACAGATTTACAAGTAGTCGTGACTCGCAGCACGTTTTGGTTCCAGCTTTTAAAAAAATAATGTACAAAAATAAGTTCTTAGAATTCGATTGATTTTTTCACTTGATGCTCTTATCCTCAAATAATAGTTCTAATTAAAATGCTTAATAGTAAATTGAAACAATAAGAAATGAGCTTAAATCTACAACAATTCCAAATTCACAATGATAAGTAATAGGTAAATATTTCATGTGGTAATTGTGGTATATAGGTACTGCTTAAACTTTTGAACGAGTTTAATAAAAAAATCAAGCTTTTACTCTGGCAGAATTATGTACCTTTCTAAAGTCATAATTTTTGCTAATATATGAATATTTCTTTTTACATTCCTCAATTTCAGGTTTTACTGCAAAGAGAAATTCTGTGAAAGTGGAATGTACACACCCGATGTTTGCCAGGGAAGTAGTTCACACAGGAGAAAGTGTGCGACTCTACTTGCTTCATATCCAGGTAAGGAAGAACAGCTCAAACTTTCTTGATTCAACGAAGGCATTGCGCATTGTAGAGTTAGAAAAAGTTGAAATTTTACTTAACAAAACCTAAATCTTCAAACTAATCGTTCAATCAGCATACTTTGTTGAAAGAGAGACTTTAAAGATAAATATTACTTTACTATTACTTTTAGTTTTACTGGGAATCGGAAATAATTTCAGTTTTCCATTTCTCTCCCTTTCTTCATAGAGACTCGCACAAAGCAAAGAGAAATGAAGCTTATGAAATTAAAAAGTTGATGGATTATTGTTTTTAGAAAATATCTAAAGTTTTAAGTTCCACAGAAATTAGGAAAATTAGCAATTTTATTGCAACATCATCATGACCTGGAAATATGACCTTAAAACATTAAAGCCCACATAAAAGCATAATTTTACGTATCCCCTTTTATATTCATATTTTTAGAATCGTTCGATGTTCCTCCCCCAGGAAATCTCACGTCTTGGTCTCCGAGTGAAAGTGATCTGGCTAGGCCCTCATCTGGAGAATTTTGTCCGTCATTTGGTTTCCAAATATAAACGCTCTGGGTCATCCAAAGCTGTCATGTTCTTTAGTTGGGATCCAACTCGTCTCACTTCAGAACTTGAATTAATCAGCATCTCATTCCCAACTTGTACGGGTGGCGTTCATTGTCGATATGAATCTCTCCGATTGGAAAAGTTTGTTTCTTCAAGATTGAAGGAAGGCGCTAAACCTGCGTATGAGGTAAGAACAAAAAAGAAAATCACACAGTAAAAGCCATCTCATCATCATCGAATAATTCAACAACTGCTGTGCTGCTGCTGCTATGCTGTACTTCTAAAAGAAAAGTTTTCTCATTTTTATTTGCCTCCTCTGATGCGATTTGATAACAATTCCTCTTTAAAAGCTTCCATAAAAATGCTAAAGAAGACGAAGAAACTTTTCTTTTAGTTTTTCCTTCTCTAATTTGATGAAAGCTATAATGAAAATAATAGTGGCATAAGAGTGACATGCCGTAAAGGAATGATTTATACGGTTTCTTTTTAATTCAAGTTTGTTTTCTTTACTATTACTTATCTCATTTCCGGTGTTGTTGATATTACACAGAAGAATATAAAGCTTCATACTAATTTTAGTATAATTATATTGTCTTACTTTACTACTAGAATATTTGTAAAGTTTGTGCGTACTTTGTACTTTCATCTCTGTTCTTCTACGTAATTTCATTGAATTCATTGTGCAGTAGTACAAGGCCACTATTTTTTCGTAATAATCTCACTAACTGCTACAC
>JAHZNJ010001260.1:0-13741 GCA_027744475.1 Lepidocyrtus cf. sotoi NNG-2020 | reverse complement strand
AATGGTCTCCTTCTTCTCCTCTTTACTCTCGCTCGTGAAAGCTGAAGAATTGAAACAAGGGAATGGGAAAAAAGGAAGGAGAGTCCAAGTCCAAAAACTCTTGTGAAAAAATATTTTTTATATTGTGCTGTAAGTAAGGAAGAAGGGACTCAACTCATGAAAAAAAAACTTTGTTCTTTTCCTTCTTCTACTTTTCTTCATGGGAGGAATCTAACTTAACTTAACTTCGAGAAGAGGAGATCCGTACTTCTCACTCTCACTTTCGCTCAACTCAACTCATGCAACTTTCTTAAAACTTGGGCGAAGGAACGAATTCGCAGAGGAGGGAAATGAAATGAGAGAAGACGACGAAACGAGTACGACGCTCTTTTGCTCAAACTCAAACTCCAGCAACTAGCGAGCGACTCTCCTTCTTATAGACAGAAGACATTATCCAGGAAAAGAGTGAAAGTGGTTGAGGACATTTGCCAAATGTTCTTTTTTCTTCTTCTTCTTCTTCCTTCTTCTTCTTTTACTCGACGACTACAAGGATGAGAATGAAGATGATGCGATGGAGAGAAAGAATAAAAAACTGGGAAGAAGCATATAAGAACAAAAATATATAGTAAATTGCTCGGCTCTTTTCTTTTACGGCCAGCATACAACCACCACCATTGCAATTTTAAGTGATATGGGTTATGTATGTATCCATTTGTGTAAGAAAAAACGAAGGATGATGATGCACAAATGTTTTTTTTTAGTATAAGTAATAAGAGAAGAAATAAAGATTCCACTTCCGTTACTTCACATTACTTTGC
Source organism: Lepidocyrtus cf. sotoi NNG-2020 (assembly GCA_027744475.1). Classification (NCBI taxonomy): domain Eukaryota; kingdom Metazoa; phylum Arthropoda; class Collembola; order Entomobryomorpha; family Entomobryidae; genus Lepidocyrtus; species Lepidocyrtus cf. sotoi NNG-2020. The sequence goes on along the minus strand of JAHZNJ010001260.1, from coordinate 12,944 downwards.
TGCATTTTCCTTTTTTGGGAGAGCAAAGACAGAAGAAAGTAAAAATGTATCAATAAGTTTTATCGTAGAATAATAATAATACGAAAGTGGAAGAAGAGGGTTCATTGACGATATGAGAATGTGAGGGTTTGCTTGACGATTACTTTTTTGTTCGGTACGGCTAAGAAAGAAACAAACAGATCCGTTTCGGATATTTGGTTTTCCCAATTCTCTACAGCAACAAAGAAACGATCTTTCCATATTTTGCGTAACGTGCACAAAAATAACCGCAGCACCGCCGCAACTATTCCATTTGTGAATTTGAATAAGCAGCAGTCATCTGTCTGTCATAGAAATGTTTTTTTTGTTGTTATTGTGAAATTGAAATTACAAAATTAGAAATTTTGCAGAATTCTACACGTAATTATATGATGTAGTAGTGTGTGTACTTCGACAGTATAATTTTGATTGAAATTTTAAAATTCCATTTGTAAAATAGGTTTTTAGTTCCTCATACTAACGGCACATGCAATACAAGACAGCAAAGCAAAATTATATGGAAATAATTCTGATTGCTATTAAATTAGATCTTGAATTTCCGCATTGATTGCAGACTACTTTAGTAAAAACAAATTCTATACTAGTAAAAAAACAAGATAATGCTTTTTAAATGCATTCTTAAAAGTTTTTTAAGCTGGTAATTTGGCTTTCATTATAATGACAGTCTGAATATTAGCAGAGTAACAGAAATGGAAGCATCACCCAAGAAAACTCCAAACGCAAACACAGTCCAAATCCAACTCCAACGCATNATTAGCAGAGTAACAGAAATGGAAGCATCACCCAAGAAAACTCCAAACGCAAACACAGTCCAAATCCAACTCCAACGCATTCATTCATTCACTCATTCATGCATGCTACTACTGCTGCTTCTGCCCCTGACGATGCCGATGACTGGCATGGCGCGATCATTTCATTTCTTGAGAGAAAAACTGCAGCCGCAGCAGCATCCAAAAATACATTCAAACCGTTTTTACTTAAAGTGTTGGAAAAAAGCAAGCAAAAGCACATCTCATTGGCATCGGCAAATCGGCATCATTATCATCCTTACATTTTCACAGTCTTCTCATCCTTTTTACTTTTATTACTACACGAAAGAAATATGCTTACGTATATGTATACGTATGATGCTTTTGCTTGTTAAAGAAGGAGCACAATCCTCCTCCTCCACTATACCATCATCTTCACCATCATCATCTTTACTCTGCTCGATTTCTTTCCACTATTCCTTTCCTCTCCTCCCATTCCAATTTTCATCCACTCACTCTTCTCTTCTTCTTCTTTCCAAGGAAAAGCAAAAGCATCATTGGCATAAGCAAGAAAGTAAGTAAAGAGCGGTTTTATTTCTTCTCCTTCTTCTTTCTTTCTATCTCTCTCTCCCGTCAAGACCATATCGAATCGACTCCATGAAAATGTCAAAGGAATGTGTTCAAGATCATTATCTTATAGTGTTTTACTACACTTTGTAACACTGCCAAATCCTGAAAATGCTGTTTTTCTTCTCTCTCAACCCTTTTAACTTTCTCTCTCTTCTTCCTCTCTTTTTTGGTAGTCTATTTACGGCTCTGCTTTGCTCTTCTTTTCTCTGCTTTTTCTTTTGGAACAAGAAATTTGATTGTGAGAGGATGTGAGAATAATAATACTTCTTTTAACTGTGTAAACTTGCTTACACACCATTGGCTTTAATACTTAAGCTGGCTTGTTGAAGTGAACCAGCAGCTTATAAGAAAATACTATCGTCTCGCTTTCTCTTCTTCCTTCCTCTCTTTTTCTTTTCCAGCTTTTCTTCCTTTTCTCTTGAATAAAATACATCCCTACTTAAAAGAAAACTAATCCGGCACAATTTCTATTTAAAGATATGGGACAGGAGGGGGGAAAGAGAAACTGTCTCTCTCCCTATTTCTCTTTCTTTTGCTCTTCTTCTCTCTTTTTAAGTCATTTCATTCCTGCTTGGTTTGGTTTGGCTTGGTTTTGCTCTTCCTCTTCACTTGAGTAAATAAGAAAGGAAGGAAGAAGAAAGAGAGAAGAGAAATGAAATGAAATCCCGTCTATGTTTTTCTTCTTTTATAATAATACTGCGTTTACGTTTACTTTACTTGCAAGCAAACGTTGCACTTTTTATATTTTTATTCCTTTTTTTACTCTGCAGAATCATTGCCAAAATAAAATTAAACAGTAAACCGAAAACTTTCCTGTTATTGCTGCTGCTTTTGAACTAAAATTATTTTTTACTACAAACAAGCGTATTTATACAATACTGGAAGATTTTTACCACAATTCTCTTCAGCAAAGTTAAAAATCAATTAATTGTTTTAAAGTATTTAAAGTAAGCATATATTCCAGCAAACAATTTCATATCTATTCAATACTATTCTTCAATCTTGAAAAATATTGGATACCGGTTTCCAACTTTTTTAGTTTTTTGTCTTTACCTGTATCAAATAAAAGTCAACGGAAGAAATCAAACACGTCTTCTGTCACTTCCACTTTCTGTATAAAAACCGGTGTTGTTTTTTATTAAGCTGGTCCCAGAGGAACAGAAAGATAAAAAGTAAAAAAATGAAAAGAAATCGACACAAAACGAAGGGCACATGCTTTCCACCTTGAAACAACTGCCGCTACTTCTTCCATCACTGCATCTGCAGATCCTTATAAAAGCCAAGCCAATCGTGTTTCTTTTTTATAAGCATTTATGTAGTAAAAAACTGAAACATCTTTTTTCTGCCATGCCTTCTCTTTCTTGTTCCTCTGATTTTTGATTTTTTTCTTATGACTAAAAAAACCTGTACAGTGAAGTGAACAATAATATATAAATGCATCCTCAATCCTCCCACTTTGTGCATGAAAGTTCAGCTCACTCACTCCTTCTTCCTTTTCCTTGCAAGAAAGAAGTTATTATTATGATGTTTGCACATTTTGTCAGACAGTGAATAAAAAGAAGAAAGAAATAAAAAAGGAAAGTCCTTCCTTTTTCCAAAAGTTCAATATTTTTTTCCTTTTCTTCCTCCTTCTTTTCTTTTTTTTCTAATCCTTTCCTAACATAAAGTTTAGCTTTAGCTCGAGTTTTTTTTTCTTTTCTTTTTCTTTTCTTCGTAAATCTGGGTCATGACTTTATGATACCACCACCACTGACTGAGATTGTCTGACTACTCTACTCTAAAAAATATATATAAGAGCCAGCTGTCAGATCAGCTCAATGTTGGCTAGTTTCCTTCCCCTCCTTTGTCTTCTTTCTTTCTTCTTACTCTCTCCCTCTTTGATTTTATATTTATATAACATAGACAGAAAGAAATAATGAAGAATCTGTATAATACAAGTACAGAAAAATAAGAAAAAAAAATCAGTGGCAGTGAAATAATAGCCGAATCCAGAAAAAACAGAAAATCCGAAGAAATCCAGTAATAGTTTATGACTACGCTTTTGTTAGGTATATCCTTGTACATTCTTACATAATATGTACATGGATAATGTGGTAGTGGTGGCGTTTTCTCTCAAATTCTAACATTAAGAGCAATTTAAACCATTATTTGCTCTCTTTCTTTTCTGAAGAGGGAAATAAGTAGACAGACAAGAAGAAGGGAAAATACTAGAAACTGGAAATGGATAAGCTTAGCTTTCGCTTCATCGATAGATCTGATGATGCTGAAGATGCTGCTAAAGATGGTGCTTAAGCAGCACGATTATTGTAAAAGGTCTGATTTTTTTGTCCGTTTCAATGTCCAATATAATACGAGTATGAGTATGTATCTATATAAGAAAAAAATAAATGTTCTTTCTATTTGTATGGCTCAAGTGTAGCAAAATGATCGGATTAATTTCGAACTTCTATTTTTATTCTATTTTTAGAATTGAGAAAAAAAGATTTTGTTTTATAAGATAAGATTCTTAAAATGGGTGCCTTTATCTGTGTGTGGTGCAGTGCAACTATGTCATCTAATTGACTATGTATGTGAAATGAACAGAGATGGGAAGATTATTCGGATCTATTTGTTCAATGTACTTATTGTGTGCGTTTATTTATAAGAGCAGAGTTGAAGTTTGGGTTTAAGCGTAAAGTAAACTTTGCTCCTCCACCAAGCTATGCTAATCTTATTTCCTTAAACTCTTTAATAATTTACCTAATTGGACTGACTATTTTGGAAAACCTTCTAGATCAATCGTGTTATCATTTAGACATACATTATATTATGTAGGTACATAGGTAGGTATGCACAAACAAACAAATAAATTATTCATGATTCCATTCCATGTGGCGGATTGAATTAGAAGAAGAAGAATTTATTTTTAGAAAAATTTTGCACGAATTTGACTTGGGATTTGAGCAAACATTCGAATTCATCCACATTTGTTTCCTTAAAAGTTTAAAGCTTATAAAGGAAAAAGTGGAAAGCGATTTATTCACGTGATCTTTAGTTCTGACAAAACGAATGAACTAAACTGCCGTTAAGTAACTCGAGCAAAACAGGCTTGTCTGAGTATTACAGATACAGTTGAATGTGCTATCTCTTTGCATTGACTTGACTTAAAAGTTAATTTCTTTGATTTGGCCCCTTCTCTTCTGCTGCTCCTCCTGCTTTAAAAGTTCTTCCTAACTTTTAGTTTATTATCCCACCAGTTCCTGTATCAAAGGCATGATGCAAAAATTGAATTAAGATAAATAGTTTAACTGTTTAACCCTTCGCGTTCCAAACGTTCAAAACGGAGCAACAATACAAAATACATTTCATTCCTTCCTTCCTAATCACGGGGTTGAACGTATCTAGTTTAAAGTAACGAAACTTGACAGAAGAAAAAGAAAAAAAGCCAAAGAAGAAGGGAAATGGAAGGAATATCTCTGCTGCTGCTTTTCGTTGCCGCAATGATAATGCCAAGTTTCATTTTGGTTTGGTATAGTGAAAGGTGAAGTGAATATCGTAAATTGGTGCTATGGTTTAGCTAATTCTCTTACGAAGAAACTTTTTAGGTGACTGACGCTCATTAAATTTACTTGTTCAGTCAGAGTTCATTTCATGATGGTGATTTGATGTGATGTGATCTGATGGTATAAATTCAGTTAAAGGGAAGAAGAAGAAGCGGAAGTGTAAGTGGAAAGGGAAGCTTTATCAATCAGTAAAAGTTAAAGTAAAAGACCTCGAGAGAGAGAGGGGAGAAGTTTATAGAAAATTAACTGAAAACCGAAGAACAGAAAATAACTCACTTTTGGACACTTTACTTACTTAACCCGGAAGAAATCAAATTTGTTTTTTGAAACATTTCCAATCTATTGCGTGTTACAAATTGAAGAGACACGTTGCTTAATTGGGTCGGTCGTCGGTAATATGTAACTGTACTTTGCACATTCAATTATTTTCCCATCTTTGCTCGATCAAAACTTGAAGCTAAGTAAAAATTTTGGGTCTACCTTAAAATTTAACACAACATAAAAATTTTTTTTAAAGATGATTTTTTTTCTGTTTCTTAACTTCTATATTAAAAAACGCGTTAACTAATTAGGCACACTAAAAAGCACAAAAGCCGTAATTTGTGTTTGTTTTGTTGTTTTTGGTGCCTTATTGACTGCTGACCTCGTAATATCTAAAAATAGCTCAACTTTAAGCTTTAGCTTGCTGCTGCTTTTGCTTGTGCTGCTGGAAAAAATTTTTTGTACTAAAGAAGTTTGTTGGGAAAAGTTTACGTTTACGTTCCAAGTTTGTTCTTGCGTGCTTAATGCTTTCTGCTTTCTATAATAATGCTTGCATATTTTCTGAATTTTAATAATATTATTTAATTTATGCTTTTTATTGTATGTATGTACTTTATAAAGTAATTATGTGTTTAACATTGAGTATAAAATGTTGAATTTGTATGTATAAAATAATGAAACCTATTACTTTTGTTTATTTATTCAAATATAAGCAGCGGACAGTAGTTTCCTACTGGCAAATGCTCAAATTGTGGACTATCCCATTGTGTACTGCAATGAGTCCTTCTGCAAAATATCAGGATTCACCAGAGCTGAGGTAAGCAAATGCAACTACAAAGAAAAGATCTGATCTAATTATAATTGCATCAAATGGGGTTAATTTATTTTAGTTAACGGTGTTGTGCAAAAAAAATCAATTGTAAATTTTCAGTTTGAAAATGAAAGTTAAATTTAAGATTTTTCTTAATTGGACTTTTTGAGTAAGTTGAAAGTTTTGAGTTTACTAATCACTTTCTGCATAATTATTGTTAGAAATTTGTTTTGGGGGATTGTCAGGGCTCATGACTGAAATAATTGATAATTGATTTAGTAACTAATCGTAGTGATTGTAATTGAACGATCCATCTGTAGCAATAAAAATTAAACAGTTTAAAGATTAAGCTACAACGACGTAGCAATGAGACCTTCCATTTAAATTTAAACTTTCATAAAACATTTTCTTCCCCAACTCGAAAATACAAAATTATTATGTTCAGCTCTTCAACTTTATATTTTGACATGAGAAAATATTATAATATTATCCCTTGTTTAGTTTTTCGTTACATGAGCTGACATGGTTTTCCGAAGAATTGACCTACATTAAGAATTAAGATTGCTATTTTACCAAACATAACATAACCGTAGCATATTACATAATATTACCTTACATTAAGTTCTTTTCTGCACTGAACTAAACTACGAACTACGCATTTAGTAAAGGGGGAATTTTTGGCTTTGTGTTTAGTTTATAAAGAAGAGGAATATTATTAATCGCCCTATTTATAAACTTCACAATTCACGGCGAGAAAAATGATTCTGCCGCATATTCATACTGTACTTTACTTACTTACGTAACATAATAATAATAGTAACCTTCTTCCAGTCCATATTCCATTCTATCCACTACCCACATCATTTCTCCTGCGGTGATGTAAACCTTGTGTTAAAATACTCTTGTAAAATAAGCTCACATGAAGTAGAAAAGAGGGAAATGGTATTTTGATTATTTTTTGCATACATGCATGCATACTCAACAGTAAAAATAATATCCCTTCACTCACTTCTTCTCTTTCTCCAGAAACATATTAACTTTATTTTATACTAATAAACTTCTTATGTATATTTATGATGCGAAAGAACTGCGAAGTGAGGTATTTTATTTTACTACTAAAACAAAACACCACCGCGGCGGCAAGAAAAGAAACATACCATAACAAGGTGTTGGACAATTCCAATGAAGAGTATAAAAAGTAAACTAAAACTAAAACTTAAACTACTTACTTACTTACTAAACTCCCATTAAATGCTTCCTCGTCTCTCTTTCTACTCCAATCCCTCTTGCTGGGGCAGCCTCTACATTTTTTATGGCTGTGTTTGAGGGTAATAAAAAGTTAGATTAATCTATAAAGTGCAACAACGCAACTACCACCACCACCAACACACCAACACCACTCATTTGTTTCTTCGCAAACGGACTTTCTCTGTTGGAAAGGCAAGGGAATAGCTTTGAGCATTTTGTTTATTATGATCATATTAATATTAAAATATATTTCCAGTCCACTTCCAAGAAGAAGAAGGTCCTTCTCTTTTCCTCTTGTTTTTGCTTTTGTTTTTATATATGAAAGAAAAGAATCGTTTTATATGAATTCATATTTATTCTACCAATATTTCATATCCATTCATCTAGATTAACCTTTTACCTTGCCTTGCCTTGTGTTTGTGTTAAATTATGATGTATTACTTTTGAGAGCAAGAGCAGCGGAAAATTTTCTTTAGGAAGTAAATAGGTACGCAAGTTCTTGCAAGTTCTTTTACTTTTTAAGGCTCGATTATTATTACTACACTACAGTGGCGATTACTTTACAACAGCAGCAACAAAAACGACAACAACAAGTATAAAAAATTCAAAGCAAATAAAAAAATAAAACCGACGACCAACCTATGGCGCATATCCATGTATTAGCATGAAAACTTGAGAGAAGAATGAAATGAAAAGAAGAAGGATCACTTTTCGTGCTTATACAAACAGGAAACAAAGACGTCAGCCTATTTTTCACTCCGTGTCACCTTGTCACACCCAAACTAAGCTGAAGCCTTTCTCTTATAGGCGATGAACAATTTAAAAGAATGGATGGAGTGGGATGGAATGGAATAGATCCATCCATCCATCCATTTTCAGTTTTAGAAAAGAAAAAAGAAAAAAAATGTAGAACCAAGCGTAAAATGAAATGCCTACGGATAAAAAGTAGTTTAATGTCATCGATCAACGGCAACAGCAGCAGAGAACAACAGCAAAGAAAAGTGAACAACTACTTGTTACAGTTTAAGTGGTAGACGAGACGAGACGCGAAGCAGGATGAAATACGTAAAACGTAAAACGAAATAGAAAAAGTAAGAAAAAAAGAAAAAATAGCTTCAGGAATTCGAATACCGAAGCTCCAAACGAAGTAGTTTATAAAGCTCAGCAGTTTGAATTGAAAAATGTAAAAAAAAAATTGCTGCAGCAACAACAGCAGCAGCATTTCAAAAGAAAAAAAAGATGCTGATAAAAAAGGAAAGAAACGAAACGACGACGACACGCAACTGTGTGAATGCTCGACAATATTTTCCGGTGTAACGTAACAACAAAAACGTAACGTGAGTAAGCGAGCGAGCGAGTAAATTGAATGCATTGCATTCCTCCTTCGTTAGCTACTTAACTTAACTTTACTACAAAAACACACCGCACTAAGGAAAGAGGAAAAGTAAAAAAGAAAGAAAGAAAAGAGGAAAAGATGCAAACACGAACAGGTTAAATAAATCTACAACACCGAAAAAAGCAAGAAAAAGAAAGAAAAGAGGAAGGAACAAAGAAGAAAGGATCCTGTGTGAAAATCAATAAATAAACTACATTCACCGAAGCATGGAAATGCTCTGCTCTGCTACGAAAAAAGACATTTTTTTCTTCCTTACATACGTACGTGAATACATACGTTACTTACTACGCTACAATGAAGAAGAAAGAATTTCTTTTGTTGTTTTGTGGATGTACTTAAGATAAAGTAACTCAACTCGCAATTTTTTTAAAGTAAGAATAAAGCGAAAAGGGTTCCTTTCTCTTTTACTTTGCGTTCCTCAGCAATACGGAAAAAAGAACTGCTGCCGTTGCCATTTGCGTTGCTGCTGCTGAGCTGAATGCTGAATGCTGAAGATTTCTACGTGCTTTGCTTCTGCTAAGAAAACAAAAGGCGTTTTCAGTTACTCGAAGAACGTATCCACTTACTTGAAGAAGAACAAGAAGAAATGGAACAGGAAAATAAATCGTTGAAATTGTGTATGAATGACATGCTGGCATATCTCTCCACTACTTCTTCTTCTTCTTTAAAATGCCGAGTTTGGAGTTTCTTTTTTTCTTATTCTTCTTCGTTTTTTTATTCACAGGCTTTATTTTAAATGGAATTTTATAATAAATATAAATATAAAGAGAAAAAGGAAAAGCGTTTCAATTTGATGTAATAGTAATATGCTGAGCTGTGACTGTGAGTTGAGCTGTGAGTTGAACTGTGTTGGTGAAGTAAGTAAGTGGAGTAGTAGAGTAGTAAACCTGTGGAGCAATGTACTGGAAAAAATATATCCGTTTTGTTACAATACAATTGTGTTGTTGCTTGTTGTTGTGGATCGATTTGAAAAAAAAGAAAAGCGAGTGAAAAGAAAGAAAGAAAGGAAAGAGTTTTGCATTCAAAATAAAATACCCACCTATACACAATACAATGCATTACAATACTACTTTATACAGATTTATTATTAAAAAGGAGTGAAAAAAGCGTTCACTCGTTCGTTCGTTCACTCACTCACTCATGACATGACATGACAATCCGTTTACCTATGCACAAGCTTACGAAACGAGAAACGAGAGAAAGAATGAAATGGGGGGAAGTAGAGTGGAGGTAGGTATTTATATAAAATATATAAAAACGTGCCTATAATATGCAAAAAAGCGCAGAATGTTTCTATCTCGTGCTGTAAAGCTCTTTGCCCACTCGTGTGTTACTGCTCTTGCTGTTTTCTTTTATTTTAAAACAAAAATAATATGAATTGTATATAAAACTTATAGTTTATTGTTGAATTGCTGTTGTTGTTGTTTCGGAGGTATAGAAAAAAGGAGGGAGAATGAGAATGACAAGAACAACAACGAGTAAGGCAACATACGTGTTTTGCTTTTGCTTTACTTTATATGCTGTTCTGTTTTACATTCTGCGAATAATTTTGTTTAAAATGGAAGATCATGTACAACACATATGAAACAAAATATTATTATTATTATATTCAAATTCGAATTTCTTTTCTTTCTTTTTTCTTTTGCTGTTTCTCGTTCTGTTGTAAAATTTAGCTCTCTCTCTCTCTCTCTCTGAAAGTGGAACTGTCAAGTTGAAATGAAAATCAATGACGATTGAAAAATTGCGTGTTGCTGGGAAAGTGTTGCGCATTAAATTTATGTATATTATTATACATATAAATATACAACAATAGCAAGAGCAGCAGTGGCAGTAGCAGCAGCAGTGCATATTTATATGAATGTTGTATAAAATGTAAATGCAAATGTACAAATGGGAACAATGAGAGCAGCAACAGCAGTTTTGAAGAAGAAGAATAATAAAAAACGAAAAATTGCTCACTCGCATATCGTTCTTATTCTTTCTTTCAGCTGCTTTTTACTCCATTTCCATAATAAAGTAGTGAGTCAAGAGCTACGACTACGAGCTACATACGTATTTTATGTAGCTTATCTTTATCAGAATAATCACAGCAGCAGCAGAAGTAAAAGGATAGAAAATTGCCTACAGACAAAAACTTATTACCTAGCTATGCACCCTTTATACCCAACCTCGCCATCAATTTGTGTTTGATGAACGGAAAAAGAAGGAAAAATAAAAAAATATTAGAGGAAGCTGGAATACCGAGAAAAATACAAAAAATATTTTCTTGCTTTCACTTTGAATGCTTGCAGAATTAGCAGATAGAAGATCTATTGCATTTAATTTAATTTGAAAATTGCTTTAATTTTTAGTAGCGTTTTATTTTCTTTAATTGCACTTCGTTCCTTCAACAACAAAATTTCTTCTTTTTTCTTCTTCTTCTTTATAATTTCATGTTGCGTTGAGTGACGCATTAATTAAGAAAATGTTTAAAGTGCTTCTATTCTAAAACTGTAACTAACTTAATTTCGTTCCTTCAACAACAAAATTTCTTCTTTTTTCTTCTTCTTTATAATTTCATGTTGCGTTGAGTGACGCATTAATTAAGAAAATGTTTTAAAGTGCTTCTATTCTAAAACTGTAACTAACTTAATCAATACAATTTTAATTTTAACTGGAATTTTCTTTTTTTATTCTTCTTCGTTTCCTCGTTTCTTAATTCTTTCTCGGTAAAAGAAAAGACCAATTTTGTGCGTAATAAATATCCGATTTTTAGTAGTTCCAGTTCCAGTGTTTTTTCTACTTTTGCTGCTGCTGCCGTTTAAGCTGTAGTATGCTAAATAAAGCACGATGATGGTTTTCTGCAAAAAACAAAAAGGAACGAACGAACGAATAAACGAAACGAGTATTATGTCGTGCCATGCTTCCATCCATTCCTTTCCTTTCTCGGCTGATTCCTACTGACCTTAATTGAATCGTTCCCGTTTCCTTTCTTCTTCTTCTTTGCTTCTCCTTCTGCTTCTTGCCTTGCCATTTTGGAAAGGGGCGGTGATGATGGCTGTGGTGTAGTGTGCCACCACCACACATACATACGTAAATGATGGCGAATGTTTAAGGTTGCTGCTGTTGAGGATGTTGATGATGATGATGATTTCGTTTCGTTTTACGGTTGAAAGAAACATGCAAGTTTTGTAGCAAAAAAACCATCACATCCCATCACACAGGTTATACTTATTATTGCATTAGTCTAGAAACAAACGTTATGTTTATTATTATGCTGCATACAAATACAAGCTGGAAAGAAAAAAACGGCAAAGCGGCAAAGCTGTGGCATTATTTCTTTTTCATGAGTTCCTTCCTCTCTTGCCATGGCTATGCTCAATGCTCGATGTTTAATGCTCACCTCAATATTGTATCGTACGTAAAGCAATTCTGATTTTTTTTTCGCCTTCTCTTTTTTTCCAAATTGGTTTACAATTTTATGCTTCTTTATACCATTCCATTCCAAAAGATTCTTTTCGCGTGCTGCAAAGTGGCAAAAAATAAGAAGGAGCCGATAGCCACATAACCATAGCGAATGGCGATCTAGAAAGAAAAAAATTAAAAGTGTGGCGCAAGGAAACCATTATCCGTAGTAAGTAATAATGCTGCACTGTAGTGTGGTATTTTATTTATTGGAAATGATAGGTGGTGGTGGCAGTAGTGGTTAAAGAAGGTAGCACGAAAAAGAAATTGGCAATTATTTAACCTTCGATTTAATAGAAGTTATTGTAAAATATATGTTAGTGTGTCTACTACTCTACATAAGTGCCTATGCCTATGTTTAAAATTAAATAATGGGCGACTGTCTGGCCTCCAATTTTCTAGCTTCAAATATTATTGAACTGCAATTATCATGACTGCCAATATATGACACACTCCAGTTTTGAACAATTGCATACAAAATAGAAAGCGGAATGCAAACAAATCGAACAAACAGCTAAAAATACGGAAAGTAGATTTTTCTTATTTTAGTGCGCAAAACGACGCTGTATTTTGTAGAAAAAATAATTTAAATGCTCCAGCAAAGATTGAAGAGTACAATCAGTGCCATATTTCTTTCTATGAGTTTAAAGTCATATTAAATTGTAATATGAAATGTTAAGATTATTCAGTAATTAGATATATAGCAGAAACTGCCGTAAAGCAGAAATTACGTAACATTTATGTGTATGTAAAAAGGCACCACTGAAATTGACAATGGATATGGTCGCCTCTCTCAGTATTTTTCGAAATGACAGATTTCCCCG
>JAHZNJ010001259.1:0-22650 GCA_027744475.1 Lepidocyrtus cf. sotoi NNG-2020 | reverse complement strand
TTTATTGTCGATTAAAAGCACTTATTTCCTTTCATTACTTCTTATCTAGTAACTTTCTCTCCCCCACACAAAAGTTTATTTTGTTACGTACGTCTTACATTGCTGCTTGGAATTGGAATCAATTAAGGAAGGCAGATTGTTATAAATACTTCTCTCAAAGAATAATATTTGTCCGGGATGTGATGGTTATGGCTATAAATGGTGTTAGACATCTGATTTGCGATTGGTGATTGAAAATAAGTTTCTAATAATAATAACTTCCTTTTTTTGATGTTTTTATGTGGATCGAGGATAAGATTTATTCTTTGCCTACCTTTGAGCTTTCTTCAACCTTTCGTTTCTCCTTCATTCCTTCAATCTGTGTCTGTCACTTTTATAACAAAAAATAGTCCCTGATTCTGCTGCTGCTGGCCATGCTTGTGGGAGTGTTAACGCTAAAGCTACAAACGGAAAATGCTGAGCTTTTTCTTTTCCTTTTGGAGGTGGACATGAAAGTAACTAATTCGCGACACGACGACGTAATAACAACGAAGACGTGTCGCGTCTTTTGTTCAAGAAGGGGATAACCGTATAACTTAATAAGCGTTTATTGTCAAATAAAGTGAAGGAAAGGTAAGGTGGGAGTTTTTTTCGTGTCATTTTTTGTAACACCTTCTTGCAACATACTCGTTTAGTTTAGTTTTTTATGAAGGGAAGATAGATTTAAACGGAAATTAAAATGTCAGAAAGTGACAAAATTATAATGACGAGGATTTAATAACGTGGAACATCATTTATTTGACTTTGTGACTTTTTACGAAGAAGTTTTTTGTTTTGTTTGATGTTTATGATGTGAGTCTTGTTGTCTGCGAGTTTGTCAGAAATTTATTTGCTGATGATGACGATGAGAAAAGTTGTAAAATAATTTCCTAGCTTACACTAGTTTGGTTTTTAGTTAAAACTTAAAGGCTGGAGTGCTGCCGATGATGGGCTGAGCTTTCGCTTTTCACATTTGCAGGGTCAATCTCCTATTTTCTCTTGGCATTGAGATTTACATTAAATCGCTGGCTGAAATGAAGTTGAAGGTAAAATTTTTTGTCTTATTTTAGAAATTGGAATACTCCAGAGTAAAAGTTTAGTTGCTGGAATAAATAAGAACAAGAAACAGTAAGAAAAAATATAATCCATGGAATTATTATGATGGCCATTTCAAGAAACAAGAAGAACAAGTGAAGGGAGAATGATTTATTTTCTATTTACATCTTTCTTTGTGAGAGGTGCTCCCTCAGTGATGCAGTTTGTAGTTTGTAACAAATTACGGAGAAGAAGAAAAAACAGAAAAAAAGTTTTTGAAATTGTGTGAATGTGGGAAAAAAACTTTCTTTATATTTCTACAATGTTCGTAGAAGAATGAACAAAATTTTTTTTAGAAAGATGAGAGGAAGGAAATGCGTTATATTTTTTTGATTAATGAACGAAACAATGCCATGCCATGTGCGCCAGTCAAGCAGTGCTACTTATTCGGAAACACATATTTTTTTCAAAAGTAATAGCTTTGGAGGTATACTTAATTGATTGAAGGTATTTTATCATTATTATTGGTGCAATTATCAGCTTCAGTTTTATAGGACTTTCTTTCGATGATGTTAAAATTAAAACACAAAGTTTTTTTTATAATTACTACTGGGAAAATGATTTTTGTTTTCTTATTTCTGGATCTCCTTATAGTAGACATTTTCATTTTCCACTTTGCAACCAATTAAAAACAAAAAAGGTACATACACATCGAAGGAAACTTTTTTGGGATTTTTTTAAGAAAAAAAGTGAAAGCAAAGAATGATCAAACTTTTGTATGGATAAGTTGTAGTTAGTAAACTAGTAAACTGTTCATCGCATTCCAAGGATTTAGTAACGATCTTCAAATTCTACAGAAGTAAATACATGCAAAAAATACACATGCTGTGCTTATGCGGCATTGTGTCAAGTTGCGTTTGTTTCTTGTTACATATGAGACATCGTAAAGTAGTTCGTAATTTGCAGTCTTTTAATAAATTGAAGTCTTAATGATTCATATTTTTACATTGTTAAAACTAAAGAGAAATGAAATTAGTTTGGGGCAGCTTGAATCATTTTTGCATGGCTATTTAAGTTCCGTAACGGTTATTTCAAAGTGTCTTTTACAAATGTAGAATTTCTTTAGACAATATCGCAGCACAAACATGACAGAACTTTACATTAAATAAATAAAAAATAAATATAAACATAAAGCAATATTTTTCTACATCAACACCAATTAATCCCGACATTTACATACGTTGACAGCACTTAATAGGATCCATACACGTGGCTTGTATAATATTCTATAATATTCCATTTCCATCGTAAGTTTTCCTTCACTCGATCTGCTTCCAACCTTTCATTGTCGCACATTTCATTCTACTCACTTGCAATTATTACTTCTAGAAAAAAGAAATAGTATTTTGTGTTTTCTCTAGAAATAAAAACCTTTCTAGAAAAGTGAAGAGTAGAGTAAAAGGATTTGACTTTTTTTTTCATTTCAAAAGCTTTTATTTGATTTTTCTTTTTTAAATCGTCGAAAAGTTTTCAGTACTAAAAAAAGTATATAAAAATAGTTGTCATTTGTCATCATCATCACTTTCTACATTTAAAAAAAATATATTGATTTTATTTCATTGAAATATATTTAAAGTCAGCATTATAAGTTTTGGAAATTTATTGAAATTGTTGTTTCCTCAAATTTAAACTGATACTTGCCAATAATATTTCTGTTATATAAAGCAGTTTAACAACAAAATTGAATAACTTTTCTCACATAGCCCCATTTTGCCATGTCATTCGTTTTGTAACATAAACTGTATCGCGATAGATTTTTATTGGCAATTATTTCACTAAAAGTAAGATATGAAGAGCTTTTTGTAAAAGTAATGCTATGAAAGAGAAAGAGTAGAGTCATAGTAAACGATGATCTAAATTTCAAAAAAACTTGATTGATGAGTTATTTACATTTTCTCTTGTATAGTGTGAGTATGAGGATCCTCATCATTCATCATTAGTTTGAACGAGAGGTTTCCTGTTTTGGCTCTAATCCGATTTTCCCATTCTGTTAATTATCATGGCATGTGTGTTTGTCAGTTAACAATGTTTAATGTTCAAATTGATTTCATTATTATACTTTTTCGTGTTTTACTCTCTTGAGTTTTGAATAATTCAATTTTAAGAATAATACATGTTTTCACTGAAAGAAAAAAACAAGATTTAAATGGAAGACTAGAAATTGGAAAATATTTTATTCTCTGTTGCATATTCAAAACTCCAAATGAGCAAATTAGACAAATCATATTTGCACGGCTCAGTAACTCAACTAACTTAATAATATCTAGTCAAGAGAGAGTTTTTTGGCAAATTGGAATGATTTCTTCACGTGGTGAGTAAATGAGCTGCCAAGTTTGCTGGTTGTAGATAGTTTTGGATAGTACTTCGTAAAATGATAATCCACTTCATTATGCGTGGCTGATATTTACTCATTTTTGGGTGGAATCTGACTTCTGACGCAAATCTTTTGCTGAAGATTAAAAAGAAAAAAATTCTAGAAAGACTGTAAGTTACATTAGCCGCAAAAATCTCCATTATATAAAAAACAAAACAGTATTTCGATTATAATATTATGCTCATCGTCAGAACATATAAAACGATTACAATTTTAGCTTTAAATGACAGTAAATAGTAAATAGTAAATCAATTTTAATTTTTGATAAATTCAAATTCGATAAATAAAATTTGCATAAAAATTCGATTTGTGCTACTGAAATTTATTTATTCCTTCCACTGCTGACAACATAAAAATACGAATTGGATTTCGTTTTAAATTTGATCAATCATATCTTTCAAAAATAATAATATTGCATAAAAATAAACCAAATCATGGGGAGAGGAAAAATATTTATTTTTTATATTGAATTATTATGTTTCATATTCATTCATACTAATGCAGATCAGTTCAGTAGCCTTTCTCGCGCTCTCTCTCTCTCTTTCTCTGCCCTTGAATTGGACACACGCTCACAACTTACAAACCAGCGGGGACGTTAAAAAATCAAATAGAAATTCTCTGCATCCGTATCCGCTCTTTACTTAACTTCGAGTTTTTTTGGCTGTGTTGTGAAATAAAATATTTCACGCCAAATTCCTCCCTTCCTCCTCCGATATCCATAAGTCATACAAGAAAAAACATTTTTTTATGCTTATTGCATTTTTATGGATATCAGAAACCATTTAAAGAACTTCTGTTTCAAGAATTTTACAGAATTTCTGTACGTACGTAAGAACCACACCACAACATCATTCCCCCATTTTTTCAGTAATAGAATAAATGTGATGTGATACGATACGTACGACACGACACCCCAATTCCAGTTCCAGTTCCAATTTAGATTTAATGCATAGATTTTTATAAAAACAACGGAAAATACTTCTGATGTTCTGATAGTTAATGTACTGATCGTTTATCTTTCCATTTATATGTTCNTGATGTTCTGATAGTTAATGTACTGATCGTTTATCTTTCCATTTATATGTTCCCCATTTATTTTTTTTATTTTTACAATTCCAAAATGCTTACTTTTTAAGTGTTTTTTAACTTTCCAAACTAAAAGCTGCTAAATCTTTTTCGAAAATGTCGGAAAAAAATTTGATATTATAAATTTAGTCGAGTGTTGAATTTCGTTTTGAAATTGGAAATTTAATTTCATTTCTTTAAACATTTCAGCTGCCAAATGACGTCAACAACTAAAGAAAAATATATTTTTTTAAAAATCGATTTCGACTGCAAACGAGAATTTATGGCAGAGTCACTGCTGTCAAAATTAAAAAGTAATATTTCATTTAAAAAAGATATTCCTTTGTTCGATTTCCAAAATAACTTATTGGCTAATCTCATTATTCCTATTTTGGCACTTGAAGCGGTAAAAATGTTTCAGCAGAAGCTGCAACGATGTCAATGTTACTCCGTTATATTATTGTGTAGGTATTTTAAAGTAACGAGAACGAGCAGCTTATTTACATGTACTTTACTTTTGTACGGGATCAATCATTTCCTTTTACCGCCTGTTGGTAGCTTGTTTACGAGATGTCAAGTAATTTAATCTCCTCAGTCAGCATTAGGTAAGGTACATAATAATATACACTTTTAGTTTAGTTTTAGAGAAGCAAAGTAGAATTACATGTTATTAAGTAATTTGATACATATATGGATGCTACTAGAACTCTTACTGGAACTAGTTTCCATAAAAATGGCCAGATTTGTTTACTAGAAACATTTTGAACACACCAGAAGCTACTACTATGTATACTTAGGTATGTATATTATGCTAAACAACCGAAGCTTCACTAGACTATGTTGTTGGTCCATTTTCTCTTTTCCTTTCGGAATAGGAAAGCCGATAAAGTTGGTTTGCAAATTCTCAAAGGATTCGTTTGCTTCATCATTTCCTGTTATAAACTTACAAAATAACAAACAAGGATGTTATATCATATCAATCTATATCGAACCAAAATTATAATTTATTAATCCTATTATGCTATATACGTAAATAAATGTTGTTATGTGGGAAAGTACAAACAAATAGTTGAATATTCCAGAAGAATCTATTTTGTAATAGTCTAGTCGAGATTAGGATTTTTTATCTTGACCATCGTCATCGTCCGATCTCAATATGAAAACATGTCATACTTTTTGTTTTGCTGAATTTTGCGAAAGCTATAAATAAACAAGTCTACCTAATAATGTAAGAAATGCCAGTTTGCGTCACATTTTTTGTCTTTGTTATTAGGCAATGCTGATTTATTTTGACGTGTCGGTCATAGACGTAAAACATAAAATCCCACGTCATTTAATTGCTAATTAATATGTATATTATTGCGTGCTTTCAATATACCAAACATAGATTCGCAATTTTAAATTTTAATTTGTTTGTGTTTATTGCTGTCGGCATTGAGTGGGATTAAGGAAACGACTAGAAGAAATCGCATACTTTAACACAAAATATTGATAGCCGTATTTGTTTGTACAGATGTGTAAAGAACCTAAATAAACATACTCTCCGCGGTTCTATACTCACTTTCAGTGCTCTCACTCAACCAGCGTAAAAGTAAATAACAAGAAGAGGAAAAAGAAAGTACACAAAAAAGACACGACCGCAGCGCACTTTCTTCAAGCTATTTTCTAGATAGAGAGATTTCCTATTTTAGTATCTGGGTTGAAAAAGAACCCCAAAAAAACTCCAATAAATATCTCATGAAAGCCGGAAGTGTCTAACTAGATAAAGTTTCAATGGTTTTCGACAGTAAAGAAAGGGTTGCTGCGATTGGTGATGTGATGGTAATGTTGGTTGGCAATATTTGCGAAAAAGGAAAGTAAACAGAGACAGTTTCGCACCGCTGATCCAGATTTTTCTATCGCCACACATCTGTCAATTTCTTCATTGCTAATAAAAAATCCTTTCCGTATTTAACTTTGAAATGGGTTCTTCTTTCGTGTCATTTTATTTCTAGGAAATCAAAATGGGTCATCATCTAGTAAAATTATGCTACTGAGGCTGACAAGTGTCAAGCCAAAATTCACAAAGAAAATCAACCCAAGCGCATTGCATACTTATCTTTTGCCTACGGTTTTTAAGGATGTGCAAATTTCCAATTCTAAAAATTCCAAGTCACCTGTCAGCTTAAAAGATGAGTCTTATGAAGTCTATGTTTTCCAATAGAACGGAAATAATATGTTTTTTTAAATTGCGAAGGATTTGTGTTGTGACTGTAATCCTGTCAGATGCAATGTGCTTTTAATGATTAACGGTTTGTTTCATCTACTTTTACTTTTTCTGAGAAAGTTTTTTTGTAGAAAACAAAAATTTAAGGAATCTTTTAAGTGCTTCCTTTTCCCAAAAGGTTCTTGATGATTAACGGTTTGTTTCATCTACTTTTACTTTTTCTGAGAAAGTTTTTTTGTAGAAAACAAAAATTTAAGGAATCTTTTAAGTGCTTCCTTTTCCCAAAAGGTTCGAAGTCTTTGCAGCCATCCAACAGCCAACAGCTGAAACTAAATGACCATTTTGGTTAAATAAGTTTAGGACTTCCTTTTAGGGTTCTGTCTGTTCCTGTCCGAGTGAAATGAAAATGGTCTGTTGAGTTTTTTAAGCCCCGCTTATAGAGCTTGTGAGGTTGATGAGAGACAGAGATAAACGACTTTGGTCCCATCTTTCTAACACCAGTGCAGTGGTGCCCTATCCAACTAATCATCATCCATTTAAGTCTCTAAAAACCCCTGGACCTGGATTAAGCCTTTGCAATAAAATACTGAAGCTTTCCGTTGCCACCACTGCACTGTCAAAGTAGTAAAAAAAGTAGGACAGGACAGCGAACAACTAATGACTCTGTTCTGTACTGCACCTTCGCAATGCGATACAAATAATGAAAACGAGATGAGAACTTTGTCCGACGGTTTTCTTCCAACTCAACGCGCCCTACAATCTTTTCTCGGGCTGATTCCCAAAACATTTCATTTCCTGTCACCTCCGCTCCGCTCTGTCGCGTAGCCTTTTTTTCTTCTTCGTTGTCATCATTATTACTGCAAACGTATTTTATTTTATAGCAGTACAGTAATAAGTATACCGACACCAACTGCTGTTTTTGGTTCAATCAAGATGAGAGTGTCAATAAAGATGACAACATCTCAATTGTAACAAACAACCCTACTACTTGAGAAATAAAGATAAGTATGTATGTATCAAAACAAAAACAAAGAGACACTCATCACATTTTAAAAGCATAGAAGGAAAAAAGTAGGTAGAAAAAAAAGTCTCAAGGACATTTTTTTTCGCTTTCTCCGTTTTTTGGTGAGAAACATTTCTCACCAAGAAAATGCATTTCTCGAGAGTGCATCATTCGTACCGTACTTAATTGTACCATGGAAAGCACTTACCACTCATCGTTAGAATATGGAACAAAACACGCAATGTACGGTAACAACAAATCATGAGCGGATGTCTGTCAATAGAAAAAAAGTTGGCGAGAATAAGGAGTTAATTTATAATAGTTTTCAAAGGAAATGGAAAAAGGTGCCAAGACAGACAAATAATAAAAACCAAACTCAAAACGATTTCGCCATGCATTTAGGAGAATTAAGTGTTTATTTTGGGATTTGGGAAGACTACTAAAAATGGTATTGGAGAAATCGATTCAGAGAAAACATTTCTTCACTGTGTATTTAATTTCAGCCAATAATGTAAATAGTAAATGTAAGACAAGGTCAAATCTCACGTACATACAACAGAATAAAAACATCAAAACAAATTTTGATTACCTGTATTTTGTAATTATCTCCTATCTTCAGAAAAGCAGAATTTCGTCACAAGAAATAGAATTTTGAAATGTTTATTTTATGTTTACTCTTAAGACGTTTGTTTTTATCAATGATCTGTGGAGTAGAGCTGGAAGAAGTAATATGAAAATGAAATGGTAACCGGAAAGTAGAGAAAGTCGAATGGACGAATGGATGGCCTTGGCTCTAACAAGCAGAATGGGAGAAACCTTTTTAGCAAAGGAACTGTGATGATGATGATGATGTGATAATTATGGCTTAGATAGAGCTATTTAAGAAACATAAAACGAGAAACGGAATAACTGCACACTGCAAGAAATAAAGATAAACGCAAGCGCAAAAGAAATCAGAAGTCAGATTGCAAAAGGCATTCTCATTTTTTAGAGTTCACATATTGCCTTGACTGTAAACAGGCAGCCCTGACATTGGCAGTTTTGATGTCTTTCTGGAAGTAATAAAGAAGAAAATGAGGCGGAAGTTGGACGGGGATCAACGACAGGTCTCTCCACTTCAACAAGAAAGAAAAGTGTATCGATGTTGGTGTATAAATGAAAGATGAAAATCGTACAAGAAAGGAAAAAAAAGTTTTAAGTTTGGGCGGAAGCAAACTTCTTGTAAACTTTCGCAGTTCAAAGATGTTGTTTCTTTCACACAGCAAAACTGATTCTCACTTCCGTATTTTATATGACGCACATTTACTTGTTTACATTTTATACAAAAAAAAACATTAAACACTTTAGTAAAAGCATTTCATTTTTGCAATTAAAAGTTTTACGTACATTTGTGCTTTTCATCCACTCCCTCTCTGCTTCATAATTCTTTCGTTTACTTTAAGTGCGCTTCATGCTATGGGAAACACATGCATGTAGATCGTCAAACAATGCAAAGTCTCCTCAATTAAGTAGTTAAGTGTAGCTAGGTTACTTAAACGGTTCTACTATACTCGTAATTAATTTTTTTGAGGAGCAGAATCGCTTCTTTTCTTCGACCATTCTACCAAAATGCACTCATCTCTTTACCAAACACAAAATAATATCAAAGTATCCAGTGAGTCTGTATCCTAACATTTTAACCAAATCCTGAAGAAAATTCTTTTGTAAACTAAATTTTTTCAGTGTTTAATTCGATTCGAATAAATCACGAGGCTCTTATCATAATGTCTTGCTGTGGTGGCGGTAATAGCGGCTCAGGAAGATCAAGAGGGGTAAGTTGAACGCTCAACTCATCGAAAAACTTTCCATGTCCATGTTGAGATTCGATAAAATTCTTTCTGGTTACGTAATTTACTTACTTGATGCTTCTTCAACTGCGGAAAGTCATTTAATATTCATTGTTAATTAATATTTCTTTAAATATGTAATTTTTTCAAGTCGTCCTGCTGTCCGAGAAAACCATGTTTTCCAAAAGTGTGCTGTCCACCACCGTGCTGGTAAGAACTTCCGCTTTTGAAGCTATTTGTAACTGAACAAATCTTATCTTCTTTTAATTTGATGTTAATTAACAGCTTTTCTTGTTGTTTTTTTTTGTTTTCAGTCCAGATCCATGTATTCCTATGCCTCCATGTCCTCCACCTCCTTGCTGCCCACCGCCCGTTAAGAAGTATGCTTTGGTAGTTTCCCCACCTTTGTGTCCACCCAGATGCTGTCCTCCATTACCTTGCTGGTACTACTTTCACCTTTCAATTTTACATACTTTCTGTTGCTTTCAATTTCATTTAGAATCGTACTTAAAAGTGCCCATTATCTATTTCACAGTCCTCCGGATCCATGTGCGTGTGATTGCAAGCCACCAGGAGCGAAGTGCCTATCCTGCCCCCGCCCAGCAAGGAATAGTAAGTAAAATAAACACTAAAAAATTAACTTTGATTTTTAAAAAAATTTTTATATAACAATCTTCTCGTGTGATTTTCAAATGTCATTTTTACTTACCTAAACAAAATTCTCGTTTTAGTGGGTCCTATGAGGAATAGCTGCTCGGGACCACCGGCCTCCAAAATGCCGAGCCCGCCTTCACCTTGGTCAGTTTAGTTTTGAATGTCAAGTTTTAATAAGATTATAATTATAAATTATAAGAACACCACCGCGTACCCTATTTGATTGGTTTTACAATATTATATGTTCTATATTTTAATACTCTTATCTTAATATTTTAGCTGCTATCCGCTCGCCCCATGCTGCGTCATCGTTAAGGTAAATATATTTCATTTATAATTTCCGCACTTACTCCATTTTTTATAATGAGCAGATTGGAAGAATAACAAATGTTTGATTCCTTTTCGTTTCGTATTGCATTGCAGCCTTGTGAAGATCCTGAAGCTCCAGCCCCCTGGTAAATATACAAACAGCTCATAGTTTATTTTATTCTAATGGAATTTACTACTTTTTTGCGATTTCCGGTCTAATCAAATCTAATCCCTTTCTCCTTTGACAGTTGCCGACCACGTCCTCCTTGTGCGGTGAGTTGTCCTCCCAAAAACGACTCGCGTTGCTGTCCAAAACCGGTTACTGTAAGCTTATTGCCCAATTCAGACTAAAATTAAATTATAAAGTATAGATTCCAAAACAATTTCAATCAAAACTTTTAAAAAATAAATTGTTTATTCATTCCATTGAATCTAATAGGTTTCGGTAAAATGTCCGATCAGCCAGGGCCCAATGGGACGAGGTGGAGGTTGCGGCTATTAAAATGACATTGCATTGCCATTTTTTGCCAGCCAGATGAATTTCCAAAATTTTCACACCAAGCAACAAAAGGGCCAATAGATAGGGTACCGGACGGACAATGTAGATAATTTTGCTTGATATTTTATATTTATTATAAAAATTGCACTGTTCCAAAACTATAAATACTTATAAGCATATTCCTTTCAAAATTCAAAAGTAAGAAATACTCTATTTTATCAAATCAATTAAATCATCAGATCGTAAATAAATCGAAAAAGTAGTAACAATACGAAAATGTCTGTGTTAACTATTTAATCCATTTTATTTTAATGATAAGTCAATGAATAGAATTAAATTAAAATATAACTCGAAGAAATTAAACTGAATCTAAGATTTACATTCGTATGTTCATCCTCCATCCTAAAATCACAAGTTTACAGTTTTTGCGTTAGCAAGCATATTCCATTCATTTTTTACGATTTCTTTAATGTCAACTTGTCCAGTTTTTGTCAAATAGTACGTTGATCAGGATGGAAAGCAATAACGGTTACAACGGCTAATTTTAATTGAAAAGTCTATAAAGAAATAAGCCAAGGTTAATGTAAGTAGGCACCCATATAGAATAACTGTAGCCAATTATCTAACTTAACAAGCGTGTAATCATTTTAGTAATTACTTGCTATTGTCATGTCGTAGACGGACCATAGACATAATAATAATGTCTTGCTTAAAAGACTCGCGTTGCGTAATATAAAAAGTTGCCTGAATTGAGTAAAAGCAAAGTAAAATGCTTCGGTGAAAAAACTAGTAAGAGCAAGATTACGAGTACTTTTCTTACTTACATTTTTCTTCGCTTATTATTAGCAATTACGTAAATTACAGTAATTTCTTCTACTTCCTTTCTCTTGCTTTCCTTGAAGATTATTTATAAAAACTGGGACAAAACATTCAGATGTTTTTTTTGCTTGTGACTCATGTGACTGCAATTAGTAGTTAAACTTGTACCTTAAACAAGCTCATTAGCAGGCATAGTTTTCTAAAAATTGTAGAATAATATTTACACTGATAAAACTGTTACGGTTGTAGAAAAGTAGAAGTCTAATAAAGGTATATTTTGGATACGTCGTTGGTATTATTGTTTTTTTAGATTTTTTTCCAGAGATCATTTATTACATCAGCGAAAAATAAAAAACGTTTTCTACGTTGTCGCTCACATTCACATGTCGTTGACGTTGTGTTATGATGTTGTTTACAAAACAGGGCAGAAAAAAATGTTTTGTTTTGTAAGAATCTGTAACGAGCCTTCATTAATCATTAAACATAACAAATTAAAGGTAGCATTAGTCGTAGTAGATGATTGGTCACATGACCGTACAGAAGCATTCATCATCGCATTTTAGCTATTCGTTCCTCGATGTCTTATTACTTTGCTGCTTTTCTTATTGCATACGAAAACTTATTCTTATTGAATTGAATTATGTGTCAAATTATAAAGTAAACATTAATTTACTGCTTTTTAAACTGTAATCATTAAATTAAAAATAAACTCATTCTTAAGTTTATAGCCAAAGCCAACTACTTTCGTTAAGCAAGAACTTATTTAGTTGAAACTTACAAGAAAAGTTAGAATGCATCAAAAATAGACTTCGCACACTCTTCCAGTTTCATTTTCTTTTTCATCTCTTTTCCCCTCTCGTCTTCCTATTTCTATGTAGAATCGAAAAACTCAAGAGAGTTGTTGTCGGAAAGAAATTAATCAACATCCAGAATCCATCCAGAGATTATGAAGAAAGCAAAAAATATCTATCTTAAAGGAAGCTTGATAAAATGAAAACAAATCTGACGCGCGGGTTTCTTCCTGAATATGCTTCTGGACTAGCAAAGCTCTCATCTCATGTCGATCGATAAGAGGACAACATATTAGATACTTACCTATACAATACTGTAATAACTTAGATTTTCTCGATCAAGAAAATATCATATTTTTCGCCAGAGAGAAGATACCCTTCAAGTGGATCTACTTTACTAACACGTGCCTTTATGACGCTCGAACTTAATTATTCAGGGAGATTATTGATCATCCGCATCCGTAGCAGGCAGGTGGAAGATTAATTCTTTCCTCAAAATTCCGGCACCTTCATCTTAGGTAAATCCAAGTAATAACATTCGCCTTAACTTAACGTAGCTTCCGGTGTGATGTGATAAGATTTATATTAAGTAAGTAGAATTCATTCGTGAACGTTAACGTATGGAGCAAGCAGCACAAGACAAGAGTAAAAATGTTAAATTTAAGTAGCTTAAGCTATCTTGACAGAATAGAGCTTAATAATAAAAATAAGCGAGCTAATTCCCTTGCTTCTTGTGCCTTGACAAATTGGAAGTTGCTTGGAAGCTGGAAATTGGAAGAAGCCATCTTAAGAAGGTAAGTAAGAAACATATGCGTGGCGTGGCGTGGGTGTCGTAGTAGGAAGGAGCGTACAGTACAACAAGATTGTGTAATAAAAATAAACGATGAAGCTTCTTCTTGAAGAAAGCAAAGAATTTATGCATGAGTTGAGTAGTAGTACTTACTTGGTCCGTTTTCTGGAGAAACTATTTTTTCACAGTTGAACAAGCAGAGAATGAATATGAGTATGAGTATGGCTAACTTAATCATGGATATGGTATGGCATCCATCCATGAAAAAAAGAAAATCCTTGGCAATCCTTTTTCTTCTCTCTTCTCCTCCAACAACATAAATATAATCACTTCATTTATGTCATATCATATATCATCCTGCATACAGGAGTCGTAGCGTGGGGTGGCGTCGTGAGTTTTGATAATCTACATCCACATCCACAGTACAGCAGCTTAATTAAACATACATATAGCTTCTTTCCTCCCTATACCCCTCAGAGAAAATAAATGATGATTACCCAAACGAATATAAAGTTTTGGTGGTAACTAGCAATACGGTAAATTAAGCAAAAAAAGTTTTTTTTTCAAGAAAACACACATATTTTTGTGCACTTTGCTAGAATGACTAGAATTAACGGGATTCACATTTCACATTCACCATTCACCTACATTTCATTCACAGCACAGCTACAAATCGTAGTAAACCAAACCTGTTTGCTTGGTGTCGGTTGTTGGATGTCTCTGGAGAGAAAGACAAGGAGAAGGAGAATACTTTGGGGCATTTTGAGACTTTCTCAATTATTATGTTGTTTTCATCACATTTTTTCATGGGGAGAAAAACCTTGTCCAAGCAGCAGCGCATTACATCAGCACCACTTCCACTAGTTTTTCTTAAATGTCACAGAAATACTTTCATTTCAGCAAAACAGCGTTTGCAGTTGCATCATCATCATCACCATCACCTCTATTATCAAAGCAATCTGTGGAAATACGATTCATCTAAAGCCTACTTTATCCCTGGAGATTCCCGTAGGCGTTTTTCGTTGTTGTTGTTGTGTTGTGCTCATATTCATTCACATTCGCAGTAGATTTTTATATTCTGTCATTTCATTACTCTTCCCGCCTTTTCTCACATTTACAGTTAAAAAGAAGATTTTTTAAAGAAGGAAAAATAAATGTAGTTGAGCTAAATTGAGAATTTTTTTCTGTAGAGAATCGACTCTGTCAACAAATGCTATTTGACAAACGACAAACCTACTAACCGTAATAAATGACTGGCTGGGGAGTGAGGATGAGGAGAATTATCTGCCTCCAACTAAAAATGCGGTGTACTCGTACTTACTTATTACTAAAACGGGGTTGTTTACCAACAACAGACAGACAGAAGCTTATTGCTCTGTGTTTGAATTTGTATGTACATTGCTTGCGTTGCGTTGTTGCCTGACTTTAATCAAACTGGAGCCAGAGCCAGACTCCGATTCGGAGAAAAAATATAAAACGTGATTGTGCAATTGCGTGGGATTTCTTATAATAATAATATGGATGGATGGGAGACGGGTAAAGGGAAAGGATTACCTGCCCATCATCATTGAATTGAAGTGCTTCTTTGTTATGTTATGATGACAAAACCGTGAAAAAGTAGTGCCTTCCTAAGTGCCTAATAAGCCCTCCATTCCATAATAACCATTTTCATTTCAGAGAATGATCAAGCCAGCCATACATGCTTCTACGCGGTTTTAGTTTTAATCAAGTATTTAAAAAATTTTTTAAAGCCGTTTCTCAGATGAATGTACGTATGCGTATGTAATAATATCTATGAAGCACGGCGCAAACTTTGTCAAATTACAAAAATTTTAAAACTTCAATCAAATCTCATTGCCATTTGTCAAGCATTTAAAGCAAAGGCACATTTTTTCACTCCGAAACGTGTTGCTTTTAAGGTAAGTTTTGCTAGATCACTCATGTTCATCTCTTTTTAGAGACTCATTTCATTGACAAAAAGTTTGTTTGGATGGAATTTGGAATTTGCTGCCAAAATGTCAGTAAAATTGATACTTTTACTGTGATCCTGATGATGTAATGAAAGCTTTTATATGATGATGACAATCATCAGGACAATTGAGAAGTTGAAGGAGAATGATGGATGAATTGAATGAAGGATTGTGTTATGCAACAAATCCTCTCCACATTCTGCTCTCACAAAATACAACAACTTTCTCTGAAGTCGAGTGGGAAAGAAGCTCCCTTTTTTGCAACCTTTCAATTTAGCCATTCTCCTCCACTTTCATAACATAAATTAAATTCCAACTGATTTTATGTACACAAAAGGTGGATTTTGCAATATTGTAGCATAAAACTCATCTATTGTATTTGAGCTCATCAGTGAGTGAGCAGCTCTAAAGGGAGAAAAAGCATTAAAGCAGAACAAATTTATTTTGTTATTGTAATGAAATTTAGCGAAAGCACTTGAGCCTTGATTCTTGATCGCTCTTTCGTCTCGTCAATGACATGCTAAAAAAACGTGTTACTTATATAAAGTCATTCATTCTTCAACTCAACTCACAACTCAAGTCCAAATTTGTTTTATGGTTGGATGAGTGGGAGAAAAGTAGTTTGAAAGCTGGATTGAGACCGATGACGATGATGATGGAAATGAAACAAACAGGAAGAGAGTGAGAGGCTCGAAACGACAAGATAAAGATAAACTCTTGAAAGAGGAACGTCCTTGAGAATATAGTCTAAAAAAACGTGTTACTTATATAAAGTCATTCATTCTTCAATTCAACTCACAACTCAAGTCCAGATTTGTTTTATGGTTGGGTGAGTGGGAGAAAAGTAGTTTGAAAGCTGGATTGCGACCGATGACTATGATGATGATGGAAATGAAACAAACAGGAAGAGAGTGAGAGGCTCGAAACGACAAGATAAAGATAAACTCTTGAAAGAGGAACGTCCTTGAGAATATAGTCTATGGTATGGTGAGTGAGAAAAAGCAAGAGGGAGGGAACATGATCATGTAAATTTTTTTATAGAAAAGTGAGATGATGGTTGATGAGTTATTTACTGTCATGTTCTAACGATCATCATCATCCATCACCACTACCACCGTGTTATGTTATACTAGGAAGGAAAGGAAGCCAATTCTATGACGAGCGCTAAAGCCAACAGAAACCTTTTATTTATAACTAAAGAGCTTTCACGCTTCGATTATTTTTTTTGAATGTTAATAATGGAGTTCTCCCCTTCTTCTTGGAATATGGAAACATTTTGAAATGTTTGCTGTTTACTGTTCGCAAAAATGGATGGAGGGTACATTCTCTTTGTAGAATAATATGAATATAAAAGTTTCCAACTAAAATTGATTCAATTAATGTTTCCTGTTCCACCCATTTCACCTTGAATTTTCAAGGATCAAATTTTAATTGTAGACTGTCTCTCTGTCTGTTTTTTTTTTCATTTGCTAATTTTACTTAAAAGATGTGCGCATTTGTTGATAAAGGTTTCTATTTTTGGGGGGAAAACAAAACAATTTTTATCCTCTACCTGTGGATTAACGTTGACAAAAGGCATAAGATTGCAACTGCTAAATAAAGGTAAAAGAGCAAAGAGTGGTACAGGATATATTGAAAGGCATTAAGAACAAGAACAAGCTCAGCCCATTTTTTAAAAATTGTATTATTACTGTGAGTTTTGTGCATGACGTGAGCAATGGAACGGTCAATACGTTTTCATTTTAAGTTTCCCGCACGTGTGAAACATACCTATATAGCTCAAGAATTTCAATTATTGACCGATATTAAAAAAATGTCTCGCTCTGTCCGAGCAAAAGCAATTATCAAGGGATGGTGTCTTTTACATAATATGGAATTCGGTGGAAATAGATTTTCATTGGAGAAAATTGATCGGAAGATGTTGACACGTTTTGCCTTTACGGGTGCAAACTCTTGAATTATGCGAATTTGTTTGGTAATTTTAGATCCTACAAGCAAGCCAGCAGAACGGAAGAAGAATATTTTACACGGAATTGACAAGAAGCTCACCCACAGAAAAGGATTGAGCTTTTTTCCTGTATGTAATTTCATGAATCTAAATTCTAATTACGACTTTTGAGACTTGTACTTACTTGTAATAAAAAATCTTGTTGAGCTTACATAAAAACAATCATACATCAACTAATGTGAAGTAAAAAGCCATCAAAATGCCAGAATGCTGAAAGACAAACACTTTCAACGCATTATGCTTTCTCCCACGCAGATTTTTATTGAATACTAAAAATGTAATTAATTAGCTACAGAAACGCTCTGCTGGTTATTAAAATATTTTACATTAGAACTTATAAATTGAGTAACCGTACAACTCAATTTCAGCTAAAACACTTCTCGTTAAACCCCTCCATTCTTGACATTTTGTAAATTTTACTTTTTTATTGTAATAATTGGATCAGGTGCACGGCACGGCGAGGTATACGTGCTTTTCCAGTCTTATTTTTCATCCTGAGTTTGTTTTTTTTATATTCGAGCGACACAAAAGTTCAAGAATTCTTTCACTTTTTTCCACCTGCTATGATGCACGCTGGTAAATAATTTTTATTTGCTCTGTGATGCATACAGTAATCCACATTTTATTTACTAACGTGTGTTCCAGTTATTTTGCCATGTGAGTAGAAGTTACGTCATGTATGAAATGAAATAGATATGCAGATACTAGAACAAACAACGCAACACTACTGCGAAAAAAAAACTTTCTTCCCGTTCCCATCCAATTTTTTCTCTGTGACTTGTTAAACTTTTGCCGTAACCGTTACTCGTCCTCCCTCAGCAAAACTTACCTACCTTCTTTACCTTACCGAATTTACAAATTCGTTCGTCGACATAAATCCTTTTCCCTTTTTTCTTGTTGTTTCCTCATGCAAAATTCCTAAAGATATTTATTTTCATGAGGAAGAGCCGCAGAAAGGATGAGCAGCAGCAAAGAAAACGTGACTTTAAAAAGGAAAGGCGGAAAGAATAATATTTTACGGAAGAAAAGAAATGAGGAAGCAAAATAGCAGGAAAAAATGTAAGTTTAAGTAAGTAGGTTTGCTTGCAGCGCACAGAATATGCCTTTCCTTGTAATGTATAATTTCATAAAATATAAAATAAAAAAGAAACGGGAAAAGAACGGAGAAGAAAAGAAAGGTGGTGATGCATGAATACAGATATGTGCACCAGATCCTATCCTATTTCATTTTTTCTTTTCTCCTACTCCAAAAAATCATCCTTTTGTTATGAATAATTTTTACACAACGTTAGCTTACCTACTTAAACTTGAATTTCACGATGAGCATCAGCATCAACATCAACAAAAAGAAAAAGAAAAAGAATTATAAGATTAACACTCCTATCCATTTACAAAATATTGGATTTATGCTGCTGACTATGAAAAGAAAAAGGAAAATGCTGACGATGATGATCATGATAACTTATAAATATTGATGAGGTAAACTGAACTCCAGCCCAGCAGCAGTATAGCAGCGGCACTGGATGCACAAAAAGTACAAAAAAGGGAAAGAAAAGAAACAACAAGATGGCAACAAACAGCAGAACGCAAGCAAATATAATTTTACTTTTCTACTCCTCCTCGTCCTCATAATTTAATCATTAGTGCCAGCGCAGTGGCACGCCACACACGTGACTAAAGAAACTTGTTCAAATTCTTATTTTTTTATTACGAATTTCTCATTTCCCACCAGACACAAACAGACTTTTATTTTATTTACACGAAATTCCTTATAAAATATTTTATATGAAGAGAAACAAGATTAAAAAGAGACACAAACATACTTTCAATATGTATGGATATATTCACGCTCTATAAAATAAATTACATTTTGACACAATTACATTCTCACTAGGAAGAAAGAAGTTTTGATGTAGAGGAGAAAACAGGAAATGAATTATTCATTAAGTTTTTTTTTGTTCTTCTTTGTTTGTGCTCGTCTTTTTTTTCTTCAGTCCACAAATCTTACTGCACCGCTCCTATAATGTCTGTTGTAACGGTCGTTATTAATTCCCGCGAAATGTCTGTCATTTTTATTTGCAATTTCGTTGTCTTTGTCTGGTCCGTTGCCATTGTTGTTGTTGTTGTTGTTGTTGGAACTGCCTCCATTATTTCCTCCTCCAAATAAGATTGAATGTGGTGGCTGCCCACCACCGCCATTGTTGCTGTTATTATTATTATTGTTGCTGCTTCCACTATTTCCATTGAAGTTATCATTAGAGTTTCCTCCACCGCCACCACCTCCACTGCTTCCTCCATTACTTCCTCCTCCAAACAGGATGGAAAACGGTGGCTGTCCTTGTCCATTGTTATCAACGTTGACTGGCTCCGTGCTCCCCACGGTACTGATGCAATGACCTCCATTTGGGATGAATTTGGATTTGCAACGGCAAATTGCGTACTCGCAATGAGCATTTGAGACACATCGATCATCACTTCCGCTTCCGAAGAAGCAAGGATTTCCAACAGCATTAGCACAACGTTTCCTTCCCGTTATATCCCCGAAGAAGTTTATATTCGTATCCCAAACTCGACCGGGAGGGCATTGGCATGTTCCGAAACACACTAAACCTTGCTCACGGTCACATGTCCTTTCTTCCAGCTCTGGATTGAAGTAACTGGATACGTGACCACCGAAACTACAAAGTTCACCGAAGGTACGACGACGTGCCGAGGTCACTTTACTAAAGAATGACAGGTAAATTACTAGAAGACAGAATACTGTGATAGGTCTTGACTTAGACATTTTGTTTGATCTTAATTTGGAATTCCTTCTACGTTCAAAAATTTTCAAAAACGAAACTGTTTTAAATTATGCGTTAATTGCATTGAAATGTCTTGATGGCTGTACACTGCACACTTATCCTACTGCTGTGAGCGAATGCAAAAGCTGAATAATCATGAATCATGAATGAATGAAAAGTATGCGTATTCCAGGTAGCGGAAGGAAGACTTGATAGTATTGAATGAATGACATAACTTTTAAGCGCTCAAATAATTCACTTTACTATGCAGAAAAGTCATTTATGGTCTGATGTCCTTGCCCTTGTAATTCTACTATGTCAGCAGAACTCTTTCATAAAGTAATAAGTAATTTCATCAAGTACTATAAAATTGCAAGCCAAGCAACTTCCTGTTGAACGCAATCGATCCTTTAAGGTGTGAAATGAAGGTGCAGCAGCGCTGCTGGTGGCTCAACAGCTTGGTGTATAGTGTTTCATCAAGTACTATAAAATTGCAAGCCAAGCAACTTCCTGTTGAACGCAATCGATCCTTTAAGGTGTGAAATGAAGGTGCAGCAGCGCTGCTGGTGGCTCAACAGCTTGGTGTATATAGTGCCAACTTGTTTATTTAAGCAATTTACATAATGATTTAATTTAATAAGTAAGAAAGGAAGTGTTGTTGATATTGTTGATAGCATTGATTAGATAAAGATACCTCAGCTCTGTAGAAGAAGGAGAAGGAGTGTAATTCCATTGGATCCATTTATTTAGGATAAATTATTTATTCGTCCATTTACTAAATATTCTTTGTGTAAAATCATAATATAAGGAATTACTTTATCAAGGTGAACGATCGGTTCGCTATGTTCGTTTATGTTGTGTGTATCCGAATGGGAACTGTGTTCAACACAATTAGCTTCCCTATTATTCCCATCACCGAATGACATTTTTAATAGAGGTATGCACATATAAATCAAAGCAACCATTCATTCGAGCCAATATTTTTTGCAAATAATGCAAGTTTGCTACAAAAAAATAGCAAATTCTGAATCATGATGTAACGAATGCAATATAGTCTCAAAATTGTCCGTAACGAACGCAAGATGAAGCTTTATTAAAAACTTTTAAAATAACAGATTAAAATTAATATAACATACAATTATGCACACTGAATTCCCATGTTGTGGGCATAAAACTTTAAATGTAAATACCACTTTTCATGAGAAAAGCTAGGAAGAACCCATATAAATAATAATTACCATTCACTCCAATGAAAATAGCACTAGTGGAAGCTTTAGCAGATGAAGATGAGTCATTATTTCCATGTTGAGGCTGTTCTTGTCTCACATTTCCCCATTCAATTTCTCTAGTGGCGTATGGGAACCAAGCGTATGACAAGCTATGAGCTTGGAAAACATACACAAGTTTAATGTCTGTCCCATTCACAATAAAATCCTTCCAAACAGCTTGGTAATGAGCTTGAGGAAAATAGCGAATATAGCTGGGTTCTGAAATATATTACATACAATATGCAAAAAAAATAATTATTTAGTAAAAAAAAATATCTCCCTCCCTACTTAAAAAAGTTCCTTGAATTTTTCCAAGAAAAACATTTTTTTTGACAGTTCATTTTTTTTTGCTTTTTTACCATTCTCAAAATATTCCAATAATGAGCTTGTTTTGTTATTGTTTGGGAAGTTTTCTCCGTCGTCTTCCTCATTAGTAGAAGTCTGCATTCGAATCTCATTATTGCCGCTATTTTGGTTCTGTAAACAAAATTCTTTTCGACAAATCGCCAATTTGAAATCTCCAGCCCAGTCAACAAATCCGTTGTAGATGACATTTAGCTTCGTAAACGAGAAATTCCTGTGGATGTCTCCATTCGGAAAAGTTTTCCCTTCTACTTTTAAACTCGGTCTGGATCCCGATCCGGAGGAACCTTTTCATAATAATAATTGAAGCAATAAAACTTGTTACTTTATGATGGTTGAGTAAACGATAACATTAAATAATAATAATTTTCATTACAACCAATTTGCCCTTTTACGTAACCTATCCTAATTACTAAAAATATTAAATAAACAATCATCCACCCTAAAAAAACTGACGATCGTGAGTTCAATTTTCCAAATTTGTTAAAAAATCAAATCAAAACAATTTTTTACGTCACGTTCAGCGTTTATGCAATAATCTGTTTTGTAAGGATAAGGTTTCATTCATCCTTTCAAGGTCAATGAAGATTGTAAACAGGAGCCACTCAAGCAAAAGGAGCGTGGCCGTGTACTAACTTTGAGCGACGAGTCTCTTCCAGAAACAGGAAGGTAAATGGTAAATAATAATGGTATATGGAATAGAAGAAGAAGAAGACGCAAGACTTTTTTCCTTTGATCTTATTTTTCTTTCATTCTTACGTGTCATTAAAAACGGGCTTTATTCTGACAGTTACCTACCGATTCCGTTA
>JAHZNJ010001258.1:0-16820 GCA_027744475.1 Lepidocyrtus cf. sotoi NNG-2020 | reverse complement strand
TATTTTATTATCTGTATTATTAAAGAAATCTACAAAAGAAAGGAATCAGATTGCAGTAGATCAAACAATGTACTTATCCGTAGGTATAATACCAACAACGTAGACATGGTTAGGAGAATTTGCTTCAGTTCTTTTTCTTTTTCAAAAGAATAATATCTAACGGTTTATGCAATCAATCACTAATAATACAAGATTGTATGAAAATCTAACAAAAACAGGGTTTTGCGCTCAAGAAAGAGCCAAGCCAGCACCTAATGTGATAGGACATGGTTTGGTTTGAATTCAAAACGAAGCTGCTGCTACAAAACTGACACGTATTTTGTTCGGAGAAGGAACAAAACTCATCGTCAGCCACAATTTTACAAAGTTTACAAGACAAGTTCAGTCGACAAAATAACAAAAAGGTTCCTCGCCAGGACAAAGCTAGAGAAGTTTCATTATTTCTTTTTTTCAAATCTTCGAATTTGTCCGACAATCCAATTAGTATACAGCACAACCGCGACAAGACCTAGCAGGGTAGTAATCTAGATTAGATTTGATTTAATTCATTGAAATGGTCTTACAAGGAAATTAAGAGAAATCGTGTTAATCACGAACTTTTTGTTACAAATACAAACAGTGCGGAAGAATATTCTACAATAAATAATGTCGTTGTTAGCTGCACTTTATTTGCAGTTTTTAAATTAGCACGTCTGAGCTGAGGTATGTAAATTTTTAACGCGAGAGATGTTAAGCAAGCTTTTTGCAACATTGCGTAATATAAGATGCAACAAGCTCTTTGTTCTGAAGTACTCGTAGAACTAAAAGCAGCGAGATTGACATCGACACCGAATCCTTTTACCGTCTTTTGTTACCAAAACTGAAGCTATATGCCGAGTCATGTATTTCCTTGCAACAAAGTTTTGTTTTGTTAGCATCATCATCATCATCATTATTTTCTTCATCATTGCATCATTATCAGTTATTATTATTATTAAACATGATATAACCAGAAGGGTCTAACTGGATTTTTTTTCATCCAATCGAGTCCGATACATTTGATACATTTCTTCGTGTTAATGTTTATTTGCACAACACAACATCTCCTTATTTGCAATAGTAGACGAAAAATTATTTACATTATGCAGAAGCAGGAATCTTTTCCTTTTGCTTACGTAAGCGGACAAAGTCTCACTTAAATTAGGATTGAAAGAGATGAAGATGAAATATGATACGTTCTTCGAGAACGTACAAGATGGTTCGTGGATGGTAGACAAATCGAACTTTCGTGAAGAAATTCAACTTTAACTTTACAGCTGATTAATCTTCTCTCCTTTTCTTTTCGCAAGACTAATTTATTCCTTCTTTGCCATTTTCGGATTTAACTGTCTCGTCTCATCTGTCTAGAGAAGATTTAAAGTAAAGCATCAGCTAGAAATTACTAGATCAATCAAGGATATTGATAAGGAAAAAAATTAATTTTGTTTACAGTTTCAAAAAATAAGAAAGGACTATTGCATTTTTATTGCATGGCAGAAACTTCCTGTGTCCGGCAACTCACAGCAATCAAAATCAATTCTAACTAAAGAACAAAATAAAACGCCTTCCCTTAAGGGAGAAATGGACATTAATAATTTTATTATTATACATGCACCACAGCATAGCACAATGATACGTGATCTTCCCTTCGACAATAAATTGTTGTTCTGCACAACATTCCATGATTTATATATCACTGATCTCGAATATATCATCTTGAGATAATGACAGAATGTCAGTGCCAAAGTCGACTTTTCGCTTATTATTATTAAATGCGCTTTGTTGTCCACTGCACTGCTTAAGCTCATAAACTGTGCAGCAACAATAGCAAAAGCATGACCTATGAATGAATGATGCATATACAGGAAGGAAGGAAAAGGAACTGTTATGTAGAATAGAAATAGAATTTCACTAACGCTTTTGCTTTGCTATTAGTTTTAATCTTATCAGCAAAATGTAACGACAAAGCTGATGATGATGATGATGATGAAGAAGAAGAATTTTTACTTTAGTGCAATTACTGAATGAATGCGCTTAACAATTTTATTTCTTTCTTGCTCCATGCTGTGAGCGGATGTAAAATTCTTTTTACGAAATAAAATAATAACAATGCAATCCAATATAAATCATGACGATGTGAATGAATGATGCATATACAGGAAGGAAGGAAAAGGAACTGTTATGTAGAATAGAAATAGAATTTCACTAACGCTTTTGCTTTGCTATTAATTTTAATCTTATCAACAAAATGTAACGACAAAGCTGATGATGATGATGAAGAAGAAGAATTTTTACTTTAGTGCAATTACTGAATGAATGCGCTTAACAATTTCTTGCTCCATGCTGTGAGCGGATGTAAAATTCTTTTTACGAAATAAAATAATAACAATGCAATCCAATATAAATCATGACGATGATCCATGAAACGGTAATCTTGTCTTTAGTAGAAGAGAGCAAGAAAGGGAGAGAAAAGGGAATAGTGTTTGCGAGTTTTAGAGGAGGAAGAGGAAAACGAAAAATTGTTTATGTCAGTTTTACTTTGGTAGATTCATTTTCACAGTTACTCTCCGCAGCAGCACATTTATCATTTTATTATGTTTTTTGACTGGCAAAGTGTCACGCAAAAAGATATTTTTAGAATGAAGAATGAAGACATAGATCATTTGGAAAAATTATTTCTTTCTTTCAGTCTCTCTCTCCTGTGGAGGAACAATATAGTGAAGCAAGTTAATTTTTTTGCAATGTCTTTGTGTATGTGTGTGGCAATGTAGATCAGGTATTACATCTTTGTATAAAAGAAATGTCTCTTTCCCCATCATCCCTGATTCTNAATGTCTTTGTGTATGTGTGTGGCAATGTAGATCAGGTATTACATCTTTGTATAAAAGAAATGTCTCTTTCCCCATCATCCCTGATTCTCTTTCTGTCTCCATCTCTAGCTCTGCTTCTTTTTTGTCATTGCTATTATGATTTTTTCCCAAAGCTTAAAGACCGAAATTGCATGACTACCGCTGACGATGAGCATCATCTCATTTTAAAGCGAGCCTTAGCCACGTAGCCAGCTTCAGCTATACATTTGCTCGATTGAAGCGTGAGTTTTAATGGTTTCCTCAAATAAAAATTCGTTGACCCCCTAATGTGAGTGAAATGAGACAGTACAAAAGCAATTTAGCAGAGAAGAGGCTTTTGGAATTTTTTGCAACAATGACGATGTTGATGATGCTGCTGTAGGTAGCGGTGATTGCTGATGACGGTTAAAATCATATGTAGCTTCAATACCTACATAATAAATGGGATGATTCTTCTTGTATGAGTACGTGCGATTTTCTAAGATTGCAATTGGTTCCATTCGGATCTAGTTTCTTTATTTCTCTATCTCTCTCTTTGTTGCTAGCTATAAAAATAGGCAATAATAACATTTCTTTTAAACAAAGGAATACTTACAAATATACAAAAAAATGAAATAAAATCAGTCAACCAACCAGCACAGCAACGTAACGCAATAGTAGCAAAAGAAACAATGTCAATGCACGTATTCGTATAGTATTTGTCACACGGTTTGATGACATCAATTCTTCTTTTTTGCTTGTTCGTTTGCACAGAACTGAGCTTAAGATGATGATGAGCTTGATCCTGATTTGCTTGATTGATTTTTTATTTCCTAATGTAGCTTAGCTATGTATCGGTTGGTTTTGTTTGCTTTGTTGACTTGAGCAAGAAAAATATCGAAATCAAAACCAACCTTCATTTCATTTCACTGCGAGCAGCTAACCAGCATGACTTGTAAAAAGCTTTTTATTTCAACGCGTAATAATAAAACTAATAGTAAAAACGATTATTAAATTCAATTGCTACAATATAGAATAACGCGCTAATAATAATGAATTGTCTTTTTGTTTTTACAGGGAAATGACCCGTGTAGAGCAACTTGCAGAGGAAGTCTTCAAACGAGACGATCACAACTCAACCGGGAAATCCATCGTGAAATGAGACTACGTGCGGGAGCAGAAAATTTATTAAAGTAAGTTTATACTATTGACGATTATGTTCGGTTGATTCTTCGTACTTTGCAACTTGTAAACTTTGTTTATAGTTACCATATTTTATTTCTTTTGCATTTTACACAACATTTTATAATTTTAAAACATTTACCACATCAAATAAAAAAATGATTATCCCAGAAAGGAAAACCCTCGCCTCGGCTAGACTGACATCAGTTGAGTCGAGTCGTGTCTTGAAATACTCCTCCATACACCCTTGACTCGACTCCACGGAAAAATTCTCATCAACTTGTTTCCTGTCTTCAAATAACTTTGAATCGAAGCAAAGTAATAATGATGAAACATTTTTTTGCATTGAAATGATTTTTTTCGCTGTTCTTGTTCCTCGTTTGTGTTGTCGTTGAGGAAAAGAAGTGTTGTTGTGGGGGAAGAAGAATAACACGCACCGACAAAAAACTTAATTGCATATTAGCATCACACCATCATCATTCATGCTTCTTGCCTGGCCTTACGTCGTAGGTCACCAAAATTTATTTTTTAGATTTTTGCTGTTGCAACTTATAAAAAGTTATTTCTTTTCTTCAGATGATGGAATTGAATAATGATTACTTTCATATGACATAACTACCTAGCTAGTTAGTATTATTATTATTATCAAAGTCGAAGTCTATACTCACAGAAGGCAGCAGTTACAGTTCATTTCCGTTCCTCATCCTCATTTTTTCGTACATTGCATTGTAGGCAGTAGGAAAACAGAATTTTGCAAAATAAATGTTATAACAATTGAATTAACTACGAAAGTAGTAATTTTCGTCACAAAACTCCGTAAAGGAGTAAGTAAGAGAATGATTAGTCTATTTAAACTGCCTTCACATTTCTGTAGGGAAGTTAATGATGTGTGCTAGTACATTTATAAAACAAATTATATGTTTCTGCTCTACTCAAGTCAAAAGTTTTTTTGATGAATGAATGCTCGATGTTTGCATACACGAGCGAGTGTTGACGAGTAATGATAATTTTATTTACAATAAAATAGGAAGTTAAATCATCAGTATCCATTGTTGAATCCATTTTTTATTATTTCCATGATCGTCATCATCATCATGTAACCATTTTGCACAGAAGAAGAATAAAAACACAGAAAAAGAATGAGAATAAGAATCGACAGTGACATTCACATTAGCTATTCACCTGAGCAGAAAATTAATGAGAATGGTAAGGAGGAATAGGGAATGATATCATGTAACCATTTTGTACAGAAGAAGAATAAAAACACAGAAAAAGAATGAGAATAAGAATCGACAGTGACATTCACATTAGCTATTCACCTGAGCAGAAAATTAATGAGAATGGTAAGGAGGAATAGGGAATGAAATGAGGGAGGGGGAAATAAAACGAGATTTACAAGGATGATAAAGAGCAAAAAAAATGGCTCTTTGGTAATAAAATCGCAATAATCCACATAATATTATATTATGCAAAAAAAATTGAAAATGTTACAATGTCATGGGATATTTCTTATTATTAATGATGCTAATGAGCCTCGTTCATGAGGATGATGACGCTGCGCTGCGCCGATGAGAATTGTCATTGTTCGTCAGCAGCAGCGACGGATTGATGCCGCTGCCGTGCCGGTAGTATGCTTTACAAAATCCGAGGGAGGAGATTTTTTAAGAGGTTAAACAGGAATTAAATTAATTATGAAATGCTCAAATTCATAATATTATGCATTTATGCATTTATGTCTCAAGCACAAGAATATACCTGAATCAACTGTAATTAGAAGTATTAGACGAATTTTTCACCCACTCACTGTTTTAGCCTTACATTATTAGTATCATATCGGTTAAAAATGAAAATATTATGGTGATTTATTGTCAATAACTCATGAATGAAGATTGTTTCAATTGATTTAATTTTATTCTTATCATTTCCATTTTCA
The DNA here is from genome assembly GCA_027744475.1 of Lepidocyrtus cf. sotoi NNG-2020. Classification (NCBI taxonomy): domain Eukaryota; kingdom Metazoa; phylum Arthropoda; class Collembola; order Entomobryomorpha; family Entomobryidae; genus Lepidocyrtus; species Lepidocyrtus cf. sotoi NNG-2020. Next base: position 10,859 of record JAHZNJ010001258.1, on the reverse strand, counting down.
GGGCGACAACCAACCGAAGCGTGAAGGAGACAGCCACACTCGAGCTCAGCTTTGTCAACTCCCATTTACAGTTACTCCGTGAACAATTAGCTGAAATTAATGGATGCTTGGAGGCATACCAGGGACAAGGGTAAGGCTAAACGATAAATCATGCAAAAAAATTTTTATTATTTTACTTTGCATGCCATTTTGCATGCAAAATTATAGAAATAAAACTGAACTGAACTGATGTAATAAGTTACCTAAGCGGATAGAAAGGAGGTAAATCAACAGACGTGTAATGTAGAGTCACTTCTCATAAAATATGATATCTTTGCCAAAATCTAGTCATCTTTCTTCTAATCAATGACAACTACGACGGTTTTAGTTAAGCAGGATCTAAAAGCAAAGGAATGCATCGAGAATTTTTTATGTACCTGCCCAAAACATTTACCGTTCCGCTCTACTATCATGATGATAGTAATATGATGTCCTGCTTGCCATATTTCGATTTTCGATAAAGATGATCTTTCGATAATGTATTGATGACAAGCATTATCTTGTAAATGAGAAGGAGAGGGAGAAAGAACGATTTTTGCTAACAAGGTCTAACAATTGATTTATACAATCAATTTAAGAATAAGTAAAAATGTTAAAGGGACTATCAATGACATTCTCACATCAGATCGAATGCAAATTCCCCTTCATCTCAAAAATGGATTAGCAGCAAAGGGAATTCAAGATGAGCAGCGATTTTTTTGATTAATGAGATGAACGATTCAAAAATCAAATCTAAACTGCCTACGTATTTTACTCTTCGATTAGGGGCTTGGAGGATGAGCCACGACAATGGCGACGAAGAAGCAGAGAACAAAACAAAGCAGAAAACATCTTCGCAATACAAATTAGGTAACGGTGAATTTCCAAAATGGCAATTCCTCAGAAAGTCAAGTCAGCCAGATAGAATTAATTGATAAAGAATAAATATTCTTCTTCTCTGCTGTCTGCTCATCATTTTATTCTCCGTTAAAGTATTGAATGGACATATCATGTTTTCTCATTCATCATCATCATAATCCTTCTCTTTAATATTCCGGATTAACTTTTTACAATCCGATCATTGCGAATGCTTGGTTGGATCAGTCTCAATGCAATGTGATGTGAACAAAGTAGAGGAGATTTGAGTAGGCTAAGTAAGCTAGGCTAGGCTCCTTTTTTATATTTTATTGATGGGGCTCGTTCAATTTAATTGAAAATTAGAGTTTTTCTTCATTCTTTATTCCTTTGTTCACATGACTTTGCAAATATTACTTACAACTGCGCGCAAGTGCTTGTCATGTCTTAGCTTCCCTCTACCTACTTAAAAGGAGGGAAGCAGGATGATTTGTTGCTTAGTTGATGACAATCTACAGGACAAGATAACATGATCCATTCAAACCCAAATTTTACTATGCTGAAGACTTCTCTGATAACTTTATCATATAAATGTTTGATAGATTTTGCTCACATGTGCATATAAAAATCCAACCAAATCTAAACTTCCCATTGTTATAAAAATGTGATATGTACGATGATGATGTGCCTAATTTGCAATTTGCGAATCACTAATTCTTAACAATTTTGACCAAAACGAATTGATTCAACTAGTATCAGTACTACGATGACGGTTACAGCAGGCTTGGTTACCGCAACACCAAAACTTACAAAAAGAGATGAAGGTCGCGAGACGCAATTAATCACTTTTTTCTTTCTTGCATTACTACCTATCCCTTTTTTATTTTATTGCCGATCTTATGCAAACAATCAAACCCATAAAGTTTGCTTTGCTAATCTTGCGATTAAATCTTAAAAACAGTTGTAATTGAATTACCTAAAGATCATCGCCAATTTTGGCTAAAGAGTAAGATCATCTCATCTCAATATATAGTGTTTCATTCCTTTATTTATTTACATAATATTAATAAGACGGATAACGATTATGATGGTGATGAAGAGACAAACCCGTAAATCCTTTCTGTTGCTCACTCAAACATAATTAATTCACTTTTATTCCTCTTGTTCTCTTTGAAAAAGGAAGTCTTTATCAGAGCTCAGAAAAAAATACCGTTTTTTGACTGATTATTATTTTAAACAAAGCTTGAAAGCAAAGCAGGTTATCAACATCAAGAACGGAAAAAACTACTAGAAAAAAGTGTAAGCGTTATATCTTAAAAAGTACTAAAGAGTGAATTAAAAGAGTGCTCTATCTCTCTATCTGAATAGATTTGAATAGATTTACTTTCTTAATGTACGTAGGTAGTAGTTATTTCTTTCACCGTATCAGCAATCTGTAGACCAATTTTAATATTACATCATGCAAAAAGAGCTTGATTGAACTAAACTCTTGCGAAAGTGTATCTTCTTTACTTTTTATAAAAATGCTGTAGTAATAAAAAATAAAACTGAATTAATCTGTGAAGCATCAGCTACGTTCTGTACTTCGTACTAACGTACCGTTTCAAACTTTAAAAAAAGCTCTCCATTAGCAATTCAAATGTGCAAAAAATGAAGAGAAAATAAGTATCATCATTCATTCATGATGATTATTGCATAAGTAGATTATCAAAGCTGAACACTGAAAACTGGGTATTGAGTATGGCGAAAGGGATACCATCTGACGCGTGGGAGTTCCCATAAAAAATCAAACCACGAAAATTGAAAATCACTGTCAGGAACAGTAAGTAAAAGGAGAAAAAGAAGTAGAAGGGTTGTCGGTTCTCAACCAAATGCTAACTAATGGATGGATACCTACCAAAAAATTAACAATGCTTATCCTCTTATTCTTATTATGAAACTACAATAAGTTAGATGAAAAATTAACGGATTATGGTATTACGCAAAGGGGAAGCAAACGAGACAAGTTTAATTCGCTTGTCCTAGAGAAAAAAAGAAAGAATGAAACATTATTACGTAAGCAGAAGAAAAGGAAAGAGCAAAAAACACTCGAAAATAAAATTGTCTAAAATCCTCTCATGAACATTCCTAACCAGATCATTTCTTAATATGGGAATACTCTAAACATTGCGTGTTTTCTGTCTTTTTCCTTTTCAAATGTGTATCTTATCCCTCGTTTTCCTTTGCTAAAATTTCAAAATTGCGTGCATTTGATTTTGCAAACTTTGTGTTTTTTGCACATCCCTTTTAACATCATCTAATTCAGCAAATCAGTGGAATGAATGCTAAGATCCCTTCCCCTTTTTCCCATTAAAGGATTTAGTGTTTGATGGGACAATAAATTTTCTTTTCTCGGACAGTTATAAATTCACTGCAAAAAGACGGCTTCACTGAGAATGACTTTGCATGATAAAGAAAGAAACGAAAATCATCATCATCACAAGTACACAGGAAATGAAAAGTGAGAAAATTGTCGTTGCAACTGTTGCAAGTACTAAAAGTTGAGAACACCCTTCTCCACAAAAAATATTACGATTACACAGCAGCAAGGTAAACCGCTACATCATAACGCAACGTACGTAAGCAAACTAACAATAAAACAAAGCTGTTACATTGCATTATTGCAGTCAATTTTCTTGGGCATGGTCTTCTTGTGAACACTTCATTTTAAATTATTATCCAATTTTTCTCAAGAACTACAAAGTAAACTTACTCCACCTTCTTATTACAGACAGAACAACAATAAAATTGTCATTTATTCAAATGGACAACAATGGAAATGACTATCCAACAATTACAACGAGAACGAACGTCGTTGTCCTCACTTTAGTTGCATTTATATTTATACCACTTACTTACCTCTCGCCTCCATCCATTTTACAAAATACAAGTACAAAGCGAAGAGCGAAGAGCGAGATCATTTAGGAAGAATAAAAAGCAAAGGTCACATCGTGACTTATCATCTTCGTCTTCTTCTTCACTCTCTGTCTCCTGTGATAATGGTAATAAGTTGGCTCTATAAGGCGTGTTTCCTTTACGGATTGTATGTTTGTATAATCTAGAAAGAGAAAAAGATGAGATAAAATCAGCAGAATAAAGACGAATTATCAAAGTAGTAATATATTTTTTATAACGAGGTGGTAGGTGTTCTTTTAAAGTTGCTTTAATACTGTTTAGTAATATAATTTCGTTTTTTTGAGTATCCAGCTGTTCAGCCGTTTTCCTTGTCTTGTCATACTCAAGTCGAAAGTGTTATGAAGTTCATTGTTATTGTTATTGTGAGTTGGGTAAAATGTTGGATAATTGGCTTGGCTTTGTCGTTTGACGAGCTTACTTAGGTATGAATTGATGAGCCAAAAGCTAACTACAGCTCTTTTAAAGGAGTACTAAAAGAGGCGTCTTTTATGTTCACAGATGGGCGATGATGTGTAAGTCATTATCAGTTAAGAGGCAATATTGGTCACTATTTTATATCGCATAAATGCATAGTAACTTCACAAAAGGAGAAATGGCAAAGGACAAATTGTTTTACTAGAAGTGGCTTCTCTTTACTTCTTAGAACAAATATTACTATTTATTTATCCAAAATTGGTGTAATGTTTATGCAAAGAATGGCGCTTTTATAAGTAAAATGCAAATATAATTATAAATTAAGGTGAGCCCTTTTGCCGTATGTATGTATGTGGAATATTTATTTAAAAGGGTTCGAATGTGTGAATAAAAGATGAAGTTTGTGGATTCACACCTGATTTTATTGGTTGTATCAAAAAATATAAAAAGTAAAGTTAAAGATTGCCTAAAGAAGTGCTTCCTGTTGTAAAATTTGCAAAAATAACAAACGAGCATAGATGATTTGATTACAGATAGATAAGCAACTTTTCACGTATGAGTAACATTGAACTTCGTACTATGTAATGAAATTGGAAGTTGATTTAAAGAAATGAAAAGGAAGTCCCTTCCTTCCATTCAAGTTCATGAAGGAATTTCTATTGAGCAGATTAATTTTACGCAATGGCAATTTTATTACAGAAATAATTTAGAGATGGGAAGAAGATTAAATAAAATTAATAAATTGTTAATGAGGAAGATGCAGCTCGTTGCTGTTGTGAATGAAGGGGTGTTGGAAGACATTTCAGTTGAAGTTTTGATTTGGGCAGAGAGAGGCTTATTGTCAATACCTTCTTCTATAATTCAACTCCAATACGAAAATAACTTTAAATTTCCATCGAGTCAATCCGACAGCCAAATCAAAAATGCATAACAGCTGAATTCGGACAGCAGCAAGACTCCAGCAGCCGTTAGTTGCAGCTGGAGCTCCTTCATTCTTATCATTTTAAGATGGTGTCGTTTGATGTAGTTCCATTGCAAAGTGCAAAATCGAAAAAGAGGGGAAGTAAAAATCGAAAAGAACAGCAAATAGAAATTTCATGTGTTTGGAAAAATCCACTATTTCCTGGAAACTTCAAGAAATCTTCTAGCTCTAAGCCAGAAAGAAAAAGATGGTAGTTCAGTTCAGTTTATACGCAAACCCCTTCAATCAAAACAGTAGCATTCTTTTTACAAATTAACTTATAATAGGATTATTTTATCTCATAAAATGTAAAATACTTTTTGTGATTAATTGCAGGCATGATTGCAGCCTACCGATGATCCCCCTTGGGCTCAAAGAAACCAGAGACATAGACTTCCGGGAGCCATTTAAGGTAATATCCAATTAACATAATAACATTCGTAATTAATTACTTAATTATAAATTCGCACTGCACAGTATACTGTACTACTGTAATACTGTAAGATTCAACACGTTTTGCCTTCAAATAAGACATTGCATTCGCCAATCGTAACAGGGTTTATATCAAACGACTGCATCAGAGCAATAATATTATGCAAATTTTAAACTACCGTATAACCATTCTCTTATATACTCGTCATTTAATTTTTTTAACGTCCAATTCATTTATTATAACGCTTTAACTTATCCCCCTTGGGCTCAAAGAAACCAGAGACATAGACTTCCGGGAGCCATTTAAGGTAATATCCAATTAACATAATAACATTCGTAATTAATTACTTAATTATAAATTCGGACTGCACAGTACTGTAAGATTCAACACGTTTTGCCTTCAAATAAGACATTGCATTCGCCAATCGCAACAGGGTTTATATCAGAGCAATAATATTATGCAAATTTTAAACTACCGTATAACCATTCTCTTATATACTCGTCATTTAATTTTTTTAACGTCCAATTCATTTATTAAAACGCTTTAACTTATCTTCTTGATCTTCAGCCAGCAGCAGCTCATTGTGTTTCCCTTGTTCAAATTAGTCTTGCCCACAACCGTTAAAGCAGCGCAGCGCCGAATCCATTAGATACTGGTAACTGCAATTACGCTTATTACTCAAAATGACAGTTATCAGTGATCAGCAGCAGGAGCGTGCTGTGCTTCTTATAATTTATCTGCTTAAATGACAATTGGCAGCAAACACCCGAAATACTTGTTCTACTATTGTACTCACAGTTCCCTATCCCTTTAGTCAGTCAAACTTGCACATATCTATCTGTAATTATTTCAAGGGAATAGTTTTTAGTCAATCCTACACAAACGAGTGACCTGACCACTGCATCTGCAATCGCAATGCTAGTTATCCCACTACCTACCTACTGATGACGAGATGACGTCTCTAAATGAATTATCATCTCCCTCTCCTCTCTGACTAATTTGCTATGAATTTGCCTACCTTAAAGAACAAAAAATGAATAATAATTGCAAAATTCTTAAACTCGTCGCATTGTGTATAAGTGTACGCAGGTTCTCCAATGATACAATCAAAGACATATCCTTGATCATATCAAGCCCCCATGTGACAGTGCAAAATTACCCTTCATTAAAAAAAGATTCTTTGGAATCTTCAACAATCAACGCATTGTCCTATCATTACTGGTAGAGTATTTATCTTCTCTCCTTCTAGTAAAACATCGTAGGTTGTTTTAAATGCCCATTATTTCCCATTCCATATTTCTTCAAAAGAATTGATGAGTAAATCGAGGGGATTAATCAGAAAGGTATTTTGTCATTTTTGTCATTTCTAGCAAAACATCGTAGGTTGTTTTAAATGCCCATTATTTCCCATTCCATATTTCTTCAAAAGAATTGATGAGTAAATCGAGGGGATTAATCAGAAAGGTATTTTGTCATTTTTGTCAGTCAGTCAGTCAGTAAAGTACTAAAACAGTACGGTACATTGCATTTCATAAAAAAATCAGTAAAATATTTTAAAACATTGTTTTGAAAATTTGCAAACATAACTGCACTGCCGATGCTACAGCTTCTGTCGATTTCATTTTTGTCAGTCAGTAAAGTACTAAAACAGTACGGTACATTGCATTTCATAAAAAAATCAGTAAAATATTTTAAAACATTGTTTTGAAAATTTGCAAACATAACTGCACTGCCGATGCTATAGCTTCTGTCGATGTCGCTATTTCTTATCTTTCCTAGTCAAGTTCAATTATTCAAGTAATTCTCTCTCCTTCAATTACAACAACAACAAATTACGGTAGAATTATTAGAAGCACCTAAAACCCGTCGATTGCTGCTGATTACAGTCATTTTCAGTTAGTTGGCTGGTTGGTTGGTCCTAACCTAACCAACAAAATAAACGGGACTGCCTTTTTTTTTCTTAAAAAATTTAAGCTATTTTGCGTAGGTTGTTGTTGCTCCATTGTTGTTAATGTTGTAGGGATTTCTTTTAGATGAAGAGAGTCCTCCTCCCTCACTATTTTTTTTGGCGTAATCATCATCATCATCAGCCTCTACCACAATTTTTTCTCGTAAACTTCAAACAAAGTACAGCAATAATGATATAAATAAGATAAAAAAAGAATGAATGAATGCTATGCAGTCGCCTGGCTTGGCAGTAGGTACGACAATAATAATGCACCAGAGAACAAAAATGGTAAAAATTGAATTGTGCAATTCATTTTCTTGGGTGGCGAATCGATAAGAGATGCTCCATTCAATTGTTAGAGAGATGTTTGAATTCCTTTTCTCTCTTTTTGGTTGTTCTTCTTCTTTCAAAAACTTCAAAAGCAGAAAGGAGATGAATCGCTTCTCACATGACGGGCTTGTTATTTCACAATAGATTCTCACTCATTCATTCATAGTAGTAACCCTTGCGTTTTTGCGAATTTTAGCTCTATGTTAATGTATGGTGGTGGCAGATTTTTTTTGCAAACACTTGAGGAGTATGGTTAAGTCAAGAAGGAGTGAATCTTCTCTCCTCTTAACACAATCATTAGCGCGCAGAACCAGCAGGCACCTACACAGTAGTGGGCAAAAACCATAACAAAGTTGAAGTTTAAAGGGAAAAACTTCCGCAATAAAAAACGTTGCTTTGAAACAGTACTACTGGTGAAATGTTACTTGATTTTCAACAGAACTGGGTGAACCAGGAGCGTAGCAGTCAGTCAGTAGCGGAATTGAAATCAGAACAACTAGAATTTTTTAAGAGTAAAATTCGTATTACCTATGTAAAGTCTAACTAAATGAAATTAAGTAATGAATTAAATATGAATTCTATAATAATACGTCCATTTTTTATACAATTGTTTCATGTTTTCACGTGTGCATAATAAATTTTTGAAGTATTAGGAATACCATCAGATTTGAAATAATATGTCGTTTGTAGAGAAAGAAAGTCAGTAATATACCGTGTTTGAATAGAAAAAGTTTGTTACACTGAATATCGTATAGGTACTTTTAAATATATATCTATATCACATACCTACTTAAATCAGAGTTAAACTTTAATTGTGGGAAAATAGAGATGAAGTCAGTAACAGATTGTTTGCATAGAGGTATACCAAAATGACAAAATGCAACCCAATTCGGAGTTCTTGTAACCTATCTTCTGTAATTTATGCGTAACCCCTTAAACTACTTCCGTATTATTAACAAATTGCGGCAATTTAAATAATATGGACAATGAATGTAACATGTTTACAGTGTTAATACATATACATATACATGATATACAGTAGTATCTTTGGTTCTGGTGATGGTAATAATAACGCACCATAATTCATTCTTTCTCTGGCGTATGTATTTTTTAAATTTTAAAAGATAATGGAGAATTGGTAAATAACTCTTTTGTAAATGGCACCTGCTTTTGAAGTTAGTTTTAAACCCTTTTGTTTCCTTTCTTGTAGTTTTTTCTGGGACGCAAATACAATAAAATTGGCAATAATGCATGTCTTGTATAACTCGCAGTTAAATTAAGACTGAATAAGTGAAGATAAGAAAATAAAGGTAAAGAGAAAAGCGGATCAATAATGATACATTCAGAGAAATAGGTGCAACGGTGATTTTTCTTTTCCTTGAGGTTTCTATTATTTTGTGAATACTCTTCAACATACACATAATACGTTACAGAATAAAAATAAGTATTAAAATAAAATAAAGCTTTGAAATTTTAAATGGTTTCGTGATGAATTACTTAAATTTTATGCGGTTTCAGTAGTTGCAGCAATTGAAACTTTGAAACATATTTTCTGCCAGTAGTTTTTATAATTTTGCTCAAAAGTAAATGAACACAAAATATTTTATCACATCACAGTTTTTCTAATTTTAGCAAAACCCTCCTAGAAACGCAAAAATAAAATGTATGTAGTTTTTAACTGTAAGATTGACATCCTTTTGGCAAATGGTAAGAGTTTATAAGTTGATGCCCACATAAATAGTCCAAAAGCCCAACTAAAACCTTTTCACGCTGTATTTATCCATCTAAATATAATTGCGTAATATCGAATTTAAAATGTAATATTTATTGATTGTATTGTAACAGTCACCATCACCGCATGGAAGTGCCAGTCACAACAGCTATTTTGCATGTTCATACTTCATATCATGCTAATAAACTTCAAGAAAAGACTGTATTTAATCTTAAATATTACGTAAGAAGAAGGCGTGGTTGGTTATAATTTTGTTGTTCTACCCTCACCTACAGAGCTCACTTCAGTTGATAGTTAATGGGGGAGAAGAGAATGATGATGATGATGCAGAATGCAGAGTAATTAAATATAGTTTGATGATTGTTTAAAAGACAATAGAACATTATCGTGGTCAACCTTGCGTACACATACAACAGCTAACTCAGCAGCTTCGAGTCAAGTTCACATTTTATTTTTTTTCATTAAAGTCTTCATTAAAGTTGCAAGCCAAAGTTTTGTTTATAAAAGTACTATCTGAGTACTTACTATACGCACTGCTCTATATTTTTCTTTAAAAAATCTGTTATTTTTATTATTATTACTCCTACTTCACTCTGCGACTGAAAACAATAAGCAAAAAGTAGAGAAAAAGAAGATCCAACGGGAAAGGGTACCGTAACGTAATATTAGCCGCTCGCTCGCTCCCGCGCGTAAGGTACCGGTGTGGCTATTTTTTTCTAAAAAGTCAAGTCAAGAAGCTCTTCACATATTGCATCATTATAAACTATTTGTGCTGCTGCTGTTACTGCTGCACATAAATATTATTTATGTGCCTGGTTTTTTCTCATTTTCGTCCTGGTATTCTTGGTAGAACACGCACGAAACGTGTAATTAATTAATAAGACAATAACAACAGGGAAAAAGAAATAAAGACAGGAAAATGTGAGCGAGCAACGAACAAATGTAGGGAAAAGAATTGCTACATTATGAATGAATGAAAATATAATTGTTGCTGAATAAAATGTCTATTATTTGAAGGCAGAAATAATAAAAAAAATCACTATATAACAATGCAGTGATTTATTACATAACGTCAGGAAAGCAGAAGGAAAGATTATAACTTTGTTTTTTTAATGGGCAGCGGACAAATACCATCCATCAAATACCATTAATCATTTACCACTAATCTTTTACCACTATTGCCATTTACCACTTTTATCATTTACCATTCTTG
>JAHZNJ010001257.1:0-10468 GCA_027744475.1 Lepidocyrtus cf. sotoi NNG-2020 | reverse complement strand
ACGAATACGTTAAGTCTAACGCTGTAGTTTTTTTTAAATGAAGTGCGAACTTGTTCCGGTAATCAAGAATTTTGCGAAATTCACGGGCCCAGCCCATTTCTCAAAGAAATGTCGAAGCAACAACAGCAAAGAGGATGGTTTCAGTCGCCACAAGTAAATCTGGCACAAGCTCCAGCAGGATTGCCAAATTTTCCGTTATATCCTTGCTTACCATTTGAGACACAGATACAAATCGTGGATTCAAGCTTGGCTGCATCTACGTCAACCGGTTTAAATTATATAAAGTTTCTAATCAAGCTTATTAACATAAATTTTATTTTTTGCTGGAATCTACTTTTTTATTTATACAAGCAACCGCTGCTACTGGCGGAAGCGCTGTTCAGTTGCCAAGACCAGCGAAAGCAATGCATCAGCAGCAGCGTTTTTACAATTTCCCGCGCCCGGGTTCTTCTTTCACCTATGCTTCTCAACTGGTTCAGTTTTCTTATCCACCAATATTCACTTCAACAGGAAATGTCCCTACCAGATGGGGTGAGCAACAGAGAATGCCGATGGGTGGAAATCGAGGTGGGGAAATTTTGGGAAGGCCGTATGGTTACCATCAGCATCCTCGTCTTCATCATCATCGTCGACATCAACCGCCATTAACGGATATCTGCAATCCTTCAGAATCTGCAGATTCTTCACAAGGATCTGCAGCAATTGTAGATGAACCGAAACCAGAGAGTAATGAGAAGCAAAAACCGAAATAGAAGAATTGTTGCTGCATTTTTTTTTGCAAATCTCCAAACTTGTACTCTATATACATAAAACGTTTATGTTATGGTGATTAAGGTTGAAGACATACGAGTAATGTACCATTATTTATCTGTCCAAATAATGTTTTTTTAAAAATAAAGATTGTATTGTATATGTATTGTGAATAAATAATATCCAATTACATTATTATTTATTACTTAATTACTGCTCGAGATTTAATTAATCTACAACTTATAATTTTTGTCGTCATTCGATATTATATTTCAAAAAATCAAATATGTTTCTTTTTGATTGAATAAACTGAATAAATTGAGTAAACATTTTATTCAATATTTCCGCACATCATCAACAAACAGAGTACATAACGAGATTATGGACAGACTTCCGCTTCCCTTATATATTATTATATTATTCATTTTTATTTAAATAAAGCTCTTTTTTGCTCATACTCACCTCACTCGTGGTATATAGAACACTGACCTTGCTCCTCTTTGTGTGGCTCATTTATTCGGCTTCTGTTTTTCTTGATTTTGCAAAAATAAAATACTATTCGCAAAAGGCAAGGATATACTTGGAATTTAGTATTATTCGAATTTCAAAGTAATTTTGTCTTGCAATTCCCCATCCACAGTTCTCGGTTCTTGTCTACATTAATGCATTGGCTTGGAATATATTTTGCACACCCCCGTACTTCATAACATAATAACATAGTTTTTAGCTTTATTGCATTAGGCTTAAGCTTTTTTATCGTTCTTGCGCTGTAAACTTCTGAAATTATCCAATGGCAACGCTGCTTAGAGAAAGGAAGACAAAAATAGCTTCACAAGCTGCATCTCCATTGGCAGCGGTAGACAACATAAAATTTTTTCTTTTCGTTTTTTTTTTTCGTGATCTTGGCTTGGCCACGACCACATTGCCCTTGTGTTCATTCCCTCCTCTAAACAAATTCCTATACATTACACATATCTACTTTCACTACTTTCTTAGACAATACGGCTTAACTTCTTTCTGCTTGTTCTTCTTCATGGCTTTGAAAAATGCAAAGCTACAAACACAAAATTAATGGATGGTAAATGAAATGAATCATGTTGCCCCAAAAACTTAATAAAATTACCTTTTATTTGCATCAGTATAAAGTTAGTTTTGTTTTCAATAAAGATACAATTTTTGCTGCCATAATAATATTTATATCTCTGATTCAATCATAAAGATTTATTTTATCAGAAGCAATTTATAGGTAAACATAGTAACGTAAACGTAAGTGGATCCTCTCTCAGAAAAATACTAAAGATCTTTTTTATTACAGCAAGATAGGAAAAGTTGGATCATCACAATATCACGCACATCATCACCATCATCATAGTCACCTTTTGATAATTTTTGTAGCGAAGAAGCAAGACAGCGAAACCTACTTATTTATTTATTAGGTGCGGAGGAGATGAGTTTCTTGAGTTTAGAAAAAAAAATCCTGTTACGCTTTATTGGGGAATCAATAACACATGTCAGCTTCCTACACGAACCTTTCTCTAGTGCTTTCCCCGTTCGATATAACATTTGGATTAGGAGTCATCCTTATCTTCAATCCGTATCCATTCCACAGATGTAGATAGTGAGGGTAAGTAGATTATCCGTATCTGTGAAATGGTACATGAAAAGCTTAATCTTTTGCACTGCTTTTCTTCTACTCTTTGGTGTAGCAAGTTCTAAACTTTTCTCTTACGACTTCCTTTACTGAGGAACATTTTTCACATTTTTGTAAGTTTGCAGTTAATCTCTTTATAAATTTTTTGTTTAAAAGTTAGTTGGAGATTTTAGTTATTTGTTTAACAATTATTTTCTGTTATTTTATTGTTGTCTTTTGCAGAAAAAATGTGTTTCTTCTTACGCTGGATGGGCCTCTTCCTCCGTTATTATTTTGATATGGATGCCATTGCTTGGGGTGTGTACTACACGGACGCCACAACATACCGAAGGATCTACAGGGTCCCACAGGCTCACGCCTTACCACCAATACGAGAATCTCTAAACAATGGTGAGCGGTATCCGATTCAAGCTGAGCCGTTGCGGAATCCACTTGCACCGCAGCAACCCCCAACACCACCTTTGTTACCTGACGGTGTAGAAGAAGCAGAAGGGCAGGAGATGCAAGATCATGGTGAAGATAAAAAGGGACAGTAAAATTCTTCAAAGTAAAAAGTAATTTGTTAAAATAATGTTGAATTTCTAGAGTCAACCTTTTTTAGTTCGACCAAAAGATTTATTTTACTATAAAATAAAATATGACCTGGTTATTGTACCTTCTAAAATTTGACTAGGAAGTAGTGTTTTAAAATTGTTTAATAAAAAAGCAAGGGCAGTTATATGTTTCTTTATTTTGGCAAATCCGTGAAATTTGATGCGATGGCGCATTTATCAGTGCTGAAATTCGCACTATCATATTATAAATTGCACGAAAAGGACTTTAAAACGCTCGTTTGTGTAGAGTCAGCAACAGCATTGAGTCGCACGTTGCCCCTGAGCCATAAAAATATTAATAAAATAGCATAAATAATACCGATACAATGCCAATAATACTTCATAACATGTTAGAAACTAATAGTATCTATCTTCGATAAACTAAATATATTTATATTAAGCATAAAAGTGTAAATAGAATGCAACAGAATAACCAGCCAGACTTTTCCCGATGAAAACATTATAAACTTTGCAGCAAAATGGAAGAGGGAGTGAAGTGGTTTTCCAACATAATAATATTGCAGCATTCTGTCCTTTCATAATTATATTTTCATAAATTCAAAATTGAGATTTCCTAACCTCTCGTTTCCGTAGTAATTTGTTCATTTCACAATTTCAAATGTCAATTTGCAAAATTAAATTTATTTTTTTAAGTGGATGTGGCTCATACTTATTGCTACTCACAAAACGTAGTGAGTAAGAAGAAAGCCCAAAAGAGAATACAAAGGATAAAACTAAAAATGCTCAAAACTCTTGAGTAAAACAACAAACACGCCAGTTTTTTAAAATAAATCTTCCCTCCTTTTTAAAAAACCTCCCAATAAATAAACATGAAAGCAAATTAATATAATATAAATATATAAAGATTAAAACTAGTCATTTTGATTTGGTAAGTTTTGCAAAAACAAATCAATACATTTTCCAACAATAAATTGTATGGACAAAAATATTGCGTGACCGTGACTTAGCATTTTAATTTTTTCATTTTTTTGCTTGTTTTTCAGTTACATTACAGAATGCAAAATGTATCTGAACGTGATGCAAAGTTTCCTCATAATCTACTTACTGGTAAACTTCAAGGATGAAATGCGTACTCGATTTTTGATTCATCGACATCCCGAAGACTTCGCTTATCCACTTGGATTCAGTAAGGCTCGGCTGCCGCGTTCTCATCTGATCTTACATAATCCAAAGGCTCAAGAGAATTATCGCCCAACAACAAGTATTTCAGCGACACTTCTTGGCTCGCTATGGAGATCATTAGTGGGATCAGAGATTAAATGCACAGATCCTTGTATGAGGAGAAACCAGTGGACAAATTTCATAGTCGATCAGAACAAGAACATGGAGGAGGAGGGTAATAGAAAGCAAACAGCTTACATATCTAAATTAAATCGAATTAATTACTATCATGACCCCAGAGTTTTTCCTTCTTTCCTGTTCGCTGCATTCATTCTTTTGCATATATTTTGTAGGTTGACTAGCACACACGGAAAATATTCCTTTAAGTAAAGAAAAAATAACATGAAATAAGTTCCAATGCTAAAATGAAATCATAAAAACGCTCAGAATTCCATTACAAGTTTACATGATCCCTTCCTATATTATGCAGAGGATGATATTTTTTTATCATAAGAAAGACGGATGTTGCTAAACAACGATTTTTTGGTAAACATGTTATTGCTCAACTCAACAGCTCGTTATCTGGATGGAGTACAGATAAATAAAAAAATAAGGAATAGAGTCACCAGAGAAAATTCGCAAAATATGTCAATTAAGTAGCTCTAACTTCTGCAAATCAATGCAGAAAGTTGCTAAAGGAGCAACAAAGTAAACAGGGTTGTGATAAATACGAGTAGCTGGATTTTTTATTTAGTTCAATCCACAACACGACAGATTCAATGAAGAAAGTTGCTAAAGGAGCAACAAAGTAAACAGGGTTGTGATAAATACGAGTAGCTGGATTTTTTATTTAGTTCAATCCACAACACGACAGAAAAGAAAGCAGTAGATTGAAGATTGAAGGAAGTATCTCTGCTGGCGTGGTTAATTAAAGTGTCTCTGCCTGCAGATTTATTATAATTGTGTGTTTTAATTAATGTTAATTAGGCAATCTTCAATTACCTTGAGTTGAGTACTTTATCGTTTATGTTAGCGCAATGTGCTTAAGTTGGGTGGGAAACCTTCTCAGCTCTTATTTTGGTTGGAATGATGAATTTTTCCGTCGAATTTACTTTGACGATGGAGAAGACTTGGATCATTATCAGCATCATCATCGCGAACATTTTCATGGACGACGGATTAACAGAATTCCTCAAAGTGAAACAATTGTGTTGTCTTCAATAAGTAAATATAACAATGTGGCGGAAGATTGCTCTAATATTGTTTAAAACTAAAAGGAACACATTTATCCGAACTAGAAAAAAGTAAAAGGTGTGATGCTATCCTTGCCAGATGTGTTTTGGTATTCTCATTTAACCCCAGTACAAGTTTCAGTTCTGTAATTTGTGGAAAAAGTAATTAGTTTTCTCAAACTATCTTCGTTTTACTATCTATATTCAAAGATAAAAAATTATGTGCTGCCACACTTGCATAATTTACATTGTCCGCTTACTCTTTTATTGCGGAAGAAGGGATGATACAGACTCTGTTTCAACTGGCTTGGAAGAAGAAGGAGTTACTCCACCCAACATATTATTGTCATCTCCGCCACAAAATATTCCTTTAAATAGAATTCGAATTGAAACGAAGAGATCATCAAGAATCTTCCCGTTGGGGCGTCAAGTGGAAGTGGAGACAGAATCTTTTTTGTAAAAATGTAAAAAAAATACTACACTTACCAGAGTAAGAAATTAGTTTTAATGCTCACCAAGTTACGGAATAAATCAAGGCTTTGTCTTACATTGCCCCTTGTATCCGGAAGCTTAGTGGATAGCTGCAAAAATGTTATTTTCTTTAAAAATATTTATTACAAATAATGCAATGCTTTTTGTTTTCAGAAAGATTATGTGTTCTTCGAAGGCTACAATCAGTTGCATAAGTTGGATCTGCGGATGTGGGGATTGGGTTGATGAAGATGAAGATAGCGTGGAAGAAGAAGTCGTAATTGTTCATCCATGGGAAGGAGGGCGTCATTTAGTTCAATTAGATTCTCCAAGTCAATCTTCGTTTTTCGCTTCAGCTTCTTCGGAAGTAGAAGAGTCCGTGTATGAAATGGTTGAAATTACTGCGGAAGTCCAAGTAGAAATTATTCCTAGAGATGTTAACAAGACAGAAGACCAGGAGGAAGCAGAGAGTGCTGCGATACCATAAAAGAAAATGTTGACGACGAAGTCTACGATGATTCTGTTTCTAAATTTTAAAATTTCAATGATAAAATTCATTTGTTTGGTTATACTATTTTATTATTATGACTATAGTATCAAATAATTAATTTGTAATGTTACTTGTGAGTGACTTGTATAATTTGGGAATGAAATTGTCGAAATAAAAATATAAATAAATCATTATTGCTAATTGCTACTTGATCACGCNTATGACTATAGTATCAAATAATTAATTTGTAATGTTACTTGTGAGTGACTTGTATAATTTGGGAATGAAATTGTCGAAATAAAAATATAAATAAATCATTATTGCTAATTGCTACTTGATCACGCGGATGAATGAAAGTTTTGATTTGCCAAGGGGTAAGAAACTGTGGTCGACTTGCATAATAATTTTGCATTGAAAGATTTGAAATAAAAAAAACCCAATAGGAAACTTTTCACAACACCCCAGATTCGCAGTCTAGATTCCTTTTTCAGAATAATATAATATTTATTTGAGATCGATCGCTGTTTCTGCTTGATTCTGTGAAAGGGCTTTTCCCTTTGAAACATGACCAGTTCCAATTTCCAATACCTTATTTTTCTTCTTTCTAATCAATTTGCTGCTTTATTGCCTTCTTCTTTTCTTTTGTATGAATGTGTAATGTAACCCCAATACTGAGATTTTCGTTGAATCATAATAAAAAAGATGGCCAATTGCTGAACAAGAATGTTGTTTAGAAAGAACGCTGTGTTGATGTCATTGTTTTACCACAGCCCCCGAGTTTTAGATGAAAATAAAATGTTAATATTATTATGTAGAAGATTGAAAAAAAACGGAGGTAAGAAAAAACTTCTGATGATTTTGGGCGTTTTGTTTGCGCTAGAGCTCAGTATGTTTCCAGCTCAGTCAAAGAACACTATTTTACCTCTTATTCTTTGCTCCTCTTTACATCATTTAGTGCTTGATGGCTCTTCTTTTATTTTGCCAAAATTACTTTAATTAACAGTTACTTTAAGAAAGCTCGACTAGCAATAATATTATCGATTAAACTGTGCAGATAAACTTTTTTCATTTTTTCATTTCCGAATTAGAATTATCTTTACTACACAAGTAACATTTTTGCTTAAAAGTCGTCGTTTTCTTTTAAAAAACGATAAAATGTGCTGGCACAGCATAACTTATCTTATTCGTTTACTAATCCACTGCTGCGGGAGAAGAAGCCACTACAAGTAATATTTTTGCTTAAAAGTCGTCGTTTTCTTTTAAAAAACGATAAAATGTGCTGGCACAGCATAACTTATCTTATTCGTTTACTAATCCACTGCTGCGGGAGAAGAAGCCACTCTCCTTCCTCTCCTCCTGACCACCACAGTATTGAAGAGGAGGCTGCTTCAGAAGCTTCACCACGCGAAAGATTGTTCTGGGTTCCGTACGGTTGGAATTCTATTGAGAAGGGAATAGATAGATGTGCACAATCCTCCCTGCGAAATATCCCTCCGGATTTAATTGCAGTGGAAATGGAGACAAATAATAAAGTCATCTTAACTCAACCCTCGCCAGATCTGCTTCCCGTAGGCTATCTATCACGAGAAGGTGAATCTTTCCTGTAAAAGAATAAATTTAATAAAAGTTAAGGATTTTGTCTTAGCGTGCCCCATTTTTAAACAATCTTGCCGAAAATATTATGTTATTTGTGAAACACTTTCATTTATTCAACAATTTCTGGCTTTCTGCTTTCGATAAATATTGCAATAGCGAAACTACTACACTCATATTAGACTTTTTTTAGTCATTTTTGAGTTATTACATTTATTCTTCTTTTTGAAATTTGAAGATAAAACTTCCAGAATTTTCCCCCAATGTTGTTCAAGATATTTAAAATTCCTAAGAAAAACAAAGACGAAGCAAAATGAAAGAAAGGAAACCGAGAAAATTATAAAATCTCGTTTTATTCGTGTTTTCCATTCAGGAGTTTACTGTTTGGTTTTTCTTACGCTCTTTTGTACTCCGTAAAGATTCAAATTTCTAAATAAATTTCTAAATAAATTTCTAAATAAATTCTTTATCAATACAATTTCGAATTGCAAATTATTCTTCTTCTTGCTCGAGTTTCGTTTTGGTCATCAAGTTAAACAACGATCAGCTGTTGTTGTTGCAGGTACCGTTGACATTTAAATTGTTAGTTTATAACTAATTAATTTATAGCATTAACGTTCATTTAATGTTTTGTAGAATTAATTAACGAAATAAGAAACATTGCATTGTTTATTTGAATAGAAAAAAATGTGTTGCTGGGATTGGCTAATTCGTTGTTGTTTCATGAGAAACGATGATGTTGTTCAGCCAGAACCAGAATGGGAAGAGATTCCAATTGAAAGAGCGTCGCCTACCATTGCTCACCCAACTCAATCCTATTACATTGGAAGCTCTTCTTTTGAAATGGCCTTGATGCGACGGCAAGATGCAATGGATGCAAGCTCGAGCTCCTCTGAGGCTGAGGAAGAGCCGTAGAATGAAGGAGAAGTGGCAAAACATTAGGCTAAAATTGTTTAAATCAATATTATCTCATTATATAATATTATTTTCTTATTGTGTAGAAATTTATTATTATGTTTGCGAAAATTATGAGGTTAGAAAACTGACATTTAATTAAATCTCTTCTTACATTACATTTTAATGATTGCCTATTGTATTAAAAGTTTTATTCTATATTATATATTATTATGAAATGAAAAATAAATATCGTGTACATATAAATATAAATTGGGTTGAGTAAATATTTATTATTAGTTTATATTCTTACATACCAAAAATCTGTTGTTATTGTCTTTCATAATATCATTATTGGCAAAAGTCTCTTTCCCACATAGATTTTTCATTAAGAAGCACCAGGCTTTTCTGTTTATTTTTCGTTGTCCCATTTCTTTCCTTTTTACTTCCATTTCTTAAAAGAACTATTAATTTGATCAAAAGAAATACTGCTCTCTGCTCACACCTTTTTATTATTCATTCAATATAGTAACTCATCATTTCATATTATTTTCTTCCCAATTCCCAACCAGCGGGTCAAAGAGAAAGGAGCAAAGTACATAGAAAGACTTTAGTATTTGATTAGTGTTGATTTTTTAAATAGAAAACGTGAATGAAAGCTTAGCTTACTTCAGTTTCTATTCTATCTATGCGAAACATAATAAATCAAAAATGCTTAACAGAAACACCACCAAGAGTTTATTATCTGCAATACATCGCTTTGTGTTTGTTACGTGGAATTCTCATACCTGTTCCAGCTACAGGTAAAAATGTTATTGCCAATTTAGCAGCAGAGCAGCCCTGTTAAATTGATAAGGAAAGAATTGAAATGGTGATTGATGTCTGTGTTCATGATTGATATGATATGATAAGCATCCACCTTAAATAAATTTGAGGAATTAATTGTAAAATATTATTAACATTTATAATGATTCTGCATTTTTATTTTCATTATTAAACACGATCACTAATTTGTACTGGCTTGATAAATAGAAGAAGCTTTGGCCTAAATTCGTCTAATACTAACGATTATTGAAGCTCATGTGATAATTAATGTTGACATATGTAAAGCGTAACGTGAAATAAATGCAAATTATTGATTTCATTTCATATTATAAAATTTACATAAAATTTTATTTAAATGCTTCAATAATATTTCTATCCAGAAGGATTTTTTTTGTCACGCATCGGACAAATTAAACTTTGATTGACAAGACAAGGCCATAAAATCCTCCTCACAACAGAAAATCGCAACTACAACAACAATGCACTTTAAAATAAAATCCAAAATCATCATTTTGAAGCAGAACAATGTTACGCCAAATTGTCCTGTTTTTTTCAAGATAACAATTTATAATTACGATGATGATTGATGGACGTATCAGAAATAAAATTGCCAGTGTGAAAATTCTGATAAGCAAAGAAAAAAGTTAATTGAAATTAATTAGGATATGTGGATGATGGTGCTGATAAGTGAATTGTTCTCCTGACCTGGAAACCTAAATTGGCCACGGGACAGTTCCAAAGGACAACCCGGACAATCATCATCAATATCATTATTCTTCTAACAACAATGAGGTCTTCCAGGTATGAAGAATTTCCCACAGAAAAAACGAATCTTATTATTCCTCAA
>JAHZNJ010001256.1:0-11577 GCA_027744475.1 Lepidocyrtus cf. sotoi NNG-2020 | reverse complement strand
AGACCATACACACAGCCATAGACACAGAGAACCTTCGATCCCATATTTCACTGTTAGTGAATTTTTTTACATAAAATGTCGTACCCACCACCACGATGATAATTCTCCAATCTTGTTACAAATTTTTTGATTCGTTATCTACTAATAAAAATTGTCGGGGAAAAGAATCCACTTACAAAAATCTGACCAAATAATGCAAAACTTATACCATGAGAGGATTAAATATATGTAAATTTGCACAAGAAATTTAGTTTACTTGTCTGGATACACATAACAGACTTCTTTAACAGTATACAAAAGAGCGAGCTGTTAAAAATGATTTCAGAGAGAAAGTTTTTTAATCAGTGTTGAAAAATCACATTTTTTATAATGCATTATTTACAAAGAAAATCTTTAACAAGAATGGACTGGCATGGTTCAATGGTTAAGCATTTAGGTTGTTTTTAGTTGTTATTCGCTTTGCCTGTGCTGTTTGTTCTGTTTCGTCCATTTCACCCTTATATTCATTCCATGGTGTTCGGCTGACATCTCCTGTCAAATTGTCTTTTTTCATTTCACTTGCAGACAACAAAATTTTACAACACTGCTGCTGCTTACAATCATCATCGTCATCATCAAGTCAAAGTCACAGAGATTGCATAAATAATTGGCATGTTGCTCCGTTGTATTGTTGTGAAGTTAAGCGTAAAGAGTAAAAATTGCGAAGCAAAGCTGAAGTCGTGTTTATTGGAGTCCAAGAGCGAGTGAGTGAGAGAAAAAAGCGAAACTGACTATATGAGATTTTTCTCATTTTTCCTGTAATAACACTACTGGTTTTTTACATGCCTTAACATGACATCCAGCTTTCAATTTTTTAGTTTGTTTGCTAGTACCAAACCAATCCTCAGTTTTTTCCAAAAGAAAGACTGTAAGGATATGTTGGGATTTTTGTTGTTGTTGATGATAATGAGTTGCAAAAATAGTGTTTTTGTTTAAAAATTTTATGCATGTTAGTGACTTTACAAACAAAAACAAAAACCTTCACTTGTCTAATTTCCTCTTTACCTACGTTCCGTTTGTTATGTTGATTTATTCCATTTCAGATACATATTGCACCAGAAAGCTGCTAAGGAAAAGGAAGAGAATAGTACAGTCAAAGAAGTGTAGAGAAGAGTCAGCGACAGCGTTGATCATGTAGATTGAGTTGCTATAACGAATAGAGGGATTCCATCAGGGAACATTTGTAGAAAGATCGTTATGCTGCCAGAAAATGACTCTTTCTCTCAACGGAAGAAACTAGCATTTTAAATACTTCACTTCACTTTGCGTTGTATGGCTTGTATTTTAGGTTTATCCTTTTGATTTTCTGCTGCTTGTCGGCTTACTGGCTGGCCAATATGACGCATTTTTTGTTGTTGTTAGAGAAATCAGTTCATTTCCTGTCTCAGTTCATTTCCCTTCTTTAGACAGGATAATTCTACTAGAACTTGGAAGAGACCTTTTCCCTCTAGTTCATTTGTACTTGCATCTTGCATTACACTGTGACTACTGTGCAGTATGTTTATAGAATCATGAAAGTTGCTTTGTTCCCTCTCCCTTTTTCTCATCAGACAATCACTACTGTTCTTGTCTGTTAAGTGAAGCTGGTGAAAGAAATTGTTCAGCCCGCAGAAACACGGAAGAAGAAGCTTTCAAATCACAATGAATTTCCCTTTCACTTTTCCGTAAAAAATCAGCACAGAGAATTGCACACTTCCTCCTCTTTTTGTTATAAACAAAACAGAAGGCAAGCATGCATGATGATGAATATAATGACCTGTATTCTTGCTTTACGTAAAAAAACCTAAAAAAAGAAACATTGATTTTCTTCTTCTTACATTAGTTGTTGCTGCTGATGAAAGATGTTTTGTATAGCCTTTCTTTTTTAAACAAAAATTGAAAATAACCTTAAAGTCTAAACCTATTCACTATAAGGTAACTACAATTGTTTTAATATTTTGTTGACAAAATTGTAAATTTTGAAGTTTGTCATGTATTTTTTGCAATTTTAAGTCTCACTTAAAGGTATGTGATGATGAAAAAATTAATTTTCCTTTCCTTTTCCATCATCATTTCCTTTTTTGTTTTACATATTACTTGCACAGATCAATACAGGACAGAATAAATAAAAGGACTGGAAGGCAACCACACACGTGTCCATTAATTCAGAAAATAGAGCTGAAACTTTCCCAACTTTTTCTTTACTAGATTTTGTATTGAATACAAAGTAAAAAGCTGCAAAGCTTAATAAGAGAAAATGGGAAAGTACAAAAGGTGGTTTACTACGGGCAACTGGGCTGCAATAATAAAGGAAGCAAAACTTCTTTCCCAAAAATAAACTGATTAACAATACTTGAGTGAGAAAAATTCAAATAAACTTTTTTCCTCTTTTTCCGGTAGTTTGGAAAAACATTAAGCTTAAGGTTCTTAATACTCTTCTGAACTCAAACATTTTTCCAGACAAAAAACAGACAAGTAATAGGAAAAAGGAAATACTCATCCAATGCTTTAAAAAGTTAGGTCAAAGGAGTCAAAGCAAAAGCACAGAAAACAAAAAGAAGAACCGAGCCACAGACATGCGAGAAAGTGAAAAGTTTTTCAATGCTTAAAGGTTAGATTTTTACTATTCTATTGCTTTGTGGTTTTCCTGTTTTCAAAATAAAATAGAAGTTCATCTATCGTAGAAGTAGTCCATGCTGTTTGTAATTTACACAACGTCATTCCCATTCCCTGTCAAGAAATGGATTGTGCTTGACAGAAAAGCTAAAAAAATATTTTAGAAAGCACCATAATCCCAAAACGAAAAAAATACGAACAAAGAAAAAAAACTGCTGCTGCATTTTACTTTTTTCTTTGTCTTTTGCACGCGTGCAGCATTAGCTTTGCAGCCAAAAAACTTACATTAAATTCTAGCAAAATTTTGGATAAGAAAACAAAAAAACTCAAAAGAAAGTAAAATTTATCTTGATTGCGAAGAGTTTCTATGATTTTCAACGTTATAATTTTAGCACTTGTAGCTTTAATGACATGATATAAAAAAGAATGAACCTTGAAAGCCAGAACCGTTGAATTAAAAACATGCAATTGCATACTTTGCTGCTGCTGTAGATGTTGAAAACACAACCAGAAATCAATTCAGTTCACACACCAAATATTGTATGTGTAAATTTTGTATTTGCGCTTTGGTAGAGTATGGAAGTGAAAGCACACGTGCCCGAATTCTTTGCACGCTGCTGCTGTTTTTAGTGTTTTGACTTTCAACTTTGCATGATTTCTACTCTGAAGTTACGTCAAAAAAGAAAAAAGGCGGGTATATTTCATTTTTGCATAATGTTGCATTTTACTAACAGCAATATTACTACCATTGCCATCACATCACGTCACATCACACTATAGCTACTCTTCCTTTATGAAAAAGGTGAAAACATATTGTTATTCTCTACATGTGACTAAAATCACGCTAAAGGAGCAAACGCAGAAGTTTTCAACAGTGATTTTGCATGCAAACGTCTGCTTGCTTTTTTCAAAATACAAAAGCATAGAACAAAAATAGTAATGCGGAAACGAAATATATGAGGTTGAGGTGTTTAGAGCTTTCTTTTTGGAAGTTTTCCTTCTCATCTGCTACTGCGTTACGTACTGTATAAAATAATAATTTTTTGATAAAAATTCCTTTGATAATGTTTGTTACTTCCTCCTCCCCCATGCAATAATTGTATTAGTATGCCATGATCATGCGAATCTAAAAGAAAAAAGGCAGAAAAACAATACAAGAAACAAAACGACGATGGTGCTTGAAAGAAAAGATTTCATGAGAAAAGTATTTTTTGCTGTTTCCCGTGTGTACGCAATTCGAGATGGAAAATGAATTAGGCTTCTTTCTCACCCTCTAACGAAGGTTTGCAAAGGAAAAATTTTCTCCTTTCCGGTGAAGAGGCGTGTAATGAATGATTGTGCGTGTGGATTATTTTAGACTCAGCGCGGTAACAATAATAAAAACAAGTACAGTAAAAGTAAAACCCTTTCGCTATTAAAGCAATACACTTGTCGCATTGAGTTGGTGGGAATGAAAGTGTCCTCTTGTGTTCCCATTTGTGTTTCATAATGTGTACTGTACGTTAGTGCACTATTTTAAAACTGCAATAAAATTTGGATCTTTACAGGACACACCTGCAACTAATTTTCCTGGGAAAATAGCAGTAGTCAATTAATTTAAGTAGTTAGACTAGACTGTGCGTCTGCCATTTATGACGTGGATACCATGTCATTACAATAACGATTATTATGACAACTCTGTTCCTTTTATATAAACTTCAGGTTCAGATTACTTCCTGTCCACAAGTTACAGTTCCTTTTGTAAAATGGTAAGGGAGAAAGAAATGACTTTTGATGGTGGGATTATTATTACGATAATGATTATGATGTGCGGTAATGAGTAATTGTGCGAGTAAGAGTGTAATGAGTGTACAATGCAATGGTTTTTATTGTTACCTCGGTGGAAAATATCAATAATTTCCATCTTTTGTTATGCTCCCTTTCATTCTTCCCATTGTATTTTAGTAAAAAAATGCATAACGTATATAAAAATTAATAACGCAGCAAACTTCAAGCCTTCCATTAAAAAACAGTGCAGTAAACTACGAAATATGGAATGACATAATATTTGCAAACATATTGTGAAATGAACTAAAAGTTAAAAAGTACAGACAAAATATTTTTGATTTTACAAATGTATGGAAATGATTCACGTTACTTTCCAATCTTTGCTATACTTATTTATTTTAAGCAGAAATATAAACTCCATTTCACAGATGTCTCCAGATGCAGGCTTGTCGCTCACCATGCAAATTCGCTTTGTCATAAATCTAATGTAAGTTTGTTTAAAAGATAGATGAATGCTTAATTAGTGTCTTTCTCAAAAAATTCTGAAGCCATCTGTCGTTGCACCCTGCGCTCAGAAGCAAAAAATCTGAATAGAAGTAAAATTCACTTCACAAGTATTCTAGTCACAAGAAAGAAAGAAAGTAACCGGAGAAGCAACTACGCACAACACCGCTACACTTTGTTTGATGCAAAGCTACAATTGTTGTAAATTGAGAACCGCAGTAGAAGGAACAGAACTTGTTTAAACTTTTATTTAATATCGTGAATGCGTTTCTTTTCACTGTCACTTTAATGCCTTTTGCAAATTTAGAAAGCAATGGAAAAGAAATAGGGAGGACAAACAGCAGGGGAAGACCATGTTGGCACGGCCGTAGTGCTGTTTCTAATGTTAATGAAAAAGGAAGTTTTAACTGAAATAAAACGTCGTATGGTACATGAGAAAGGCTTCATCTTCAAAATACAATTTTCCTTTACATCTGTATTTCTCAACATGATGATTCTAATTTTAAAATTACTCTTTAACGTTTCAACTTAAAACTTTCCTTTTTCTGTAAAATGTAGTTTTATAACAAGTATAAAAGAATGAAAAGCAAAACAAGAAAGTTTCTAACTATAAATGCCAAATTTTAACATGCTTTTTGTATGTGTAGCTTATAAATGAAGTGAAACTTTTTCTTTACTGAAACAATAATTTTAAACGATGAAAAGAAATTATATTTAAAAACCTGCAGGACAAAACCTGTGTTATATTTCTCTTGCTGTTTCATCTTCATCTATAAAAAAATGTATATTCTAGAATAGATTCGAAAGTAAATGAGCCTATTGTCCTTCTAACTACATAAATGATTGCTTTAGCAGAATTTTATTATATTAAAGAAAATATTACAGGATATTTTAAAAGTCTACCATTGAAGGCTTAAAATGTTTTAATTTGAAGAACTTCTACATAAAACATTTGGCTTGTCTGCATAAATTAAATTGACGTGGCAAATAGTAGGCTAGGCTGAAACTAATAACGTTTAATAGTATAAACAATATTTTTTACAGCAGGAAAATTCCAAGCCGCGTGGTTGAAGGCGTGTTGGACATAATTTTTTTAACCCAAAAAAACCTGTAAAGGTTTTTTAATGGGTATCTTTAGTTTATGTGTTTATGAGTTACCCTCTCCTTTTTGCTTGATGTAAATGACTGTCCAATAATGTACTTTCTTATTATTATTATTATTAATTTTTCATTAATTAACTGGTCTTACTAAATTACGTATGAAAAACAGCATTGGTACAATTTTTTGTTTTCATAATACTTCAGATGCTTTAAGAAATAATGATTAAATAGTTGTTACCACATTTGTGTTTTACTGTTTATACATTAGTCAATAAATTGTTTTCTTCAAATACTAATTTTATATTTAAGGAACGGATTGTATCCGTGCGCTATTATTTAAAAAATAGGCATTATACCACAGAACCCTATTAAAGATTTCTTACTCTCTGACAATTAGCAGAGTTTTACAAAAAATACGTCGACTAGTGGTGATTCATAGCAAGATCATCTCCTATGAAAAATAATGATTAGTTTTAAGTTTCACTGTGGCACATCTAAAAACGGCCTGCAGAAAAGTTTCTTGTTTTGAAATCCATTAAGCCCATTAAAATTGGGGAAAGTGTGAATTATATTGTTATTGACAGTAATTTTGAAGGGGAGGAGGGGTTAAATGAGAATATGACAGTGAATTGTAAATCACATCCATTGAAATAGTACAACATTATGACGGTGATGATGACGTGTAGTTATTTTGTCTCTAAACGTAATTGCCTCTATTCAATCTGAAATTATTCCCCTGGATTTATGTCTGTCTGTCTCTGGTTCTTGTTTTCACCACTGCAAATTTTTAGGGTAAGCTTATACTGAGCCATTTGGCTAATTTATCTGTCTCAACGTATTATTTCTTCATTTCCTAAAACTTTAACCTTAATCAGGAATTCTGCTCAGTTGCTTACATAGAAGATTACTTCTATTCACTGAGGGAAGAGATTATTTTTCTTTTACGGAAGCTCTTTCTGTTCCTTTTTACCATAAATTGTTCATTTTCCAGCAAGCTGCTGCTGCTGTTATTGGAATATCGTCTGTTGCTCTAGTCTAGTATTAGTAATATTTATTCAACGCATCTACCTACACACCTTTTTAGGTTATTTTTCTCTTCTCTTTCTGCTCGTTTTTAAGTAGCTTCCCCCATCCAGGTTTATTTAAGAGGAGTTATATTATACTTACTTTTACTTCTACTGTTGAATATCATAATGTTAGGTGTAGTTTTATTTGTGCATATGGTGAAAGTGATGTGGATATTCACGACTTTTTCTTTTTTTTCTATTTCCGTTTCCTTTATCAAACTACTTTTTTACTCACCCATTCTCTTTCCCAGTTAAATAAAATTGCTTTTTCGTAAGTCCTGTTTTTTTCTTTTCTATTCGTTTTTTACTTAATTCAATGCACATAATAATAAGATATCTTAACGTTATTGCTGCTTTCCCTACATTTTCCACTGTGAAGGGTTTCCCTTTCTCTCGTAATGTATCCACTTACTAACTACTGCTGCTACTCCTGCTTCTTTTTAACTCTCCTGCTTTGTTTGTTATTGCTGTAAATGGATCTTTCGTGTTTATGTTACTCTTCTTACGATTATAGACACAGAAAAATACGACTGACTACACATGGTTTTATATATAATTTTATTCTCTCATCAGTACAGTATTGAATTGCGCATTGCTCCTTTTACTTATTTTTTCTTTAAAACTTTTGTGTGGACGGATGGATGGATATTATATTGCTATTGCTTTATTCTTATATAGATATTGCTTTCACCTTAAAAAGAACTTATACCCCTACTTACATAATAATATTGCTTGTGTTTGTGACACTTTCCTTTTATATAAAAAATGTTTCCCTCTTTCATTTTTGTGCAATTTGTTACTTTACTACGTATCCAACTGTTATTCAATCGACTTAATCCATTTGGAAAATTACACTGATGGTAATCAGCTTGAGTTTGTGAGTGAGTTAGGAGAGAAGTAAAATAGAGGAAAGAAGACAAACTGACAAAGCGTAGTAGTATATATCGTTGCATAAAAAGGAAACAAATTAGAATTGAGCTCTTTTCGCTTCAATAGTTCCTCCTTAAGAGAAGAAAATCTATATTGAAATGCAGATAAGCTTTCTTCGATAGTAATGTTCAAGTTTCTTTTACTATCATTATTATTATTACCCAGACAAAAACAAGATATACTTGCGTATCTTCTGACACTACGGGAGTTTTTTTTGGTAATGTATTAATGTAATGGTGTCTTCTTTATGGATATGATCCTAAAACTGATTTTTTATGAAAGCTTTCACTATCTTTCCTGCTGTTGATCCTGCTGCCTTACATTTTCTCATTAAGGAAAATCCATTGCGTCTGAAATTATTTATAACATTTACAAATCCCTTGCAACGAGTTTAGATGGGTAGAAAATGCGTTATAATTTGTACTATTTTATATAGCAGTCAGCTCACTTCAGATTTTAGCTACTTCACTAATACATCTCAAGAGGATCAGTTTAGTTGGTAGCAGCAGAGTAGCAACGTCATAGTAATGTTATCCAGTAGGAAGAGCGTACAAACTCAGAGACTTTTGCACGTACCCCCATCCCATTCCCATCCCCATATTATTACTACTCGTCTCGCCATCATCAGCAACAGCTTTTTTCGCTACCGGGTTTGTTCATTTCGTTTCTTTCTCGCATGTGTGGAAAGGAAACGTTTACTTTTTTCGCTACTTTTTTCTACTAGTACATTATTGCTAACTACTGCAGGCAAATAAATTCGTCTTAATTTAATCAAAAGATCCCAGTAATCTTTACGACTGTCGTAAAAAGTCCTGAAAACTTGCATCGCATCGTATCGCTCTTTTTCGTATCGTATGCTATAGCTGTGCTGTGCGTGCTCCCACAGTATTTTTATTCCTCATCATAATCTCTGGAACATTCTTCGCTCGCACATTTTTTCTCCTTTTATGCATAAAAATAATACGTTATAAAACTACGTAAAATTACTACTCACTTTCATATTTGACCGTATTTTTTAAAAATGCATGCATTTTAAGTAGAAAAGTATAAATAAATATCTTTTTAGATTTTTGTTTATACTTTTAGTTGATCTGGTCTGCCTGGTTTGTAATATCTACCACTGCACTGCACTGCTACTTCGACTACTTCAGTGCAAGAAACAGTTATTGAAGTTATTTTATAGTTTCCAATAAATACAAAATCTATTTTTAGTCTTTAGCCTAAATTTTGTGTCCTCTTTAAGCAACGTTTTGAATCATGGGATATCAAAGCTTACACAGTGATTTATAAATATGATGAGGGAGAAAGTACATAAAAGGGATAGATATGTTTAGGAATAAAAAGTTCGTTTCTGTAATTTATATTTGTAATTTATATGAACATTTTCTATTTGTGCGTGTCGTGTTCTTTATGCTAGCACGACATGGCGTTTCATATGGTTGACTAGTTTACTTCAGAGAGACATGAAAAGGAACAAGAAAAAAGAAGGAATTGGGTTTGGTTAGAAGAGCATTTCATTGGGAGGGCGTAGTTCAAGTGGAATTATTTTATATCTCGATGTTTCTTCCTTCTTCGACAAAAATCATTTGTTCTGCTTGTCCTTTTGAATTTTAGAGTGGAATTTATTTTGTGTGCAGAGATCTCTTATCTGTTTTCTATTTTCTTCGTTCTGTTATCGAAACTTGCTTCAAGTTTCTATGTCTTTGCTTGCTAGTGGAAGAATGAAATGTGTTCAAAACTGAGACTACAAGGAGAAAGTAAGCAAGATGAAGGAAGACGAAATCCATTTTAGTTATTTTGTTCCTTTAAAAAATAAATGTCTATATAAATATGTAAATGTTTATAAAATGTCATTGTTTCGATTTCGTTTTTGTGAGATTGAGAAGCTGGTTAGGAAGAAGAAAAGAAAAAGGGTTGGTATTTTACAATTCACTTTTAGTTACAGCAACTCATACAATACTTACATTTTATTGTGAACGAGAGTAAAAAAGTCTCTTCATTTCTCAAACCTCTAGTCTTGGAAGAAGAAAGACTTATTCAATCAAAGAAGAGGGCCAAAAGTAAACTCCATTATTTCCTACTACTCTTACTGGATTCATTCATAGAGTTGACGAAGAAGAAGAAAAAAAGTCTTCAACAAGAAGAGCAAAAGACTAACAAAGTTTGCCTTACTTTTACGATTAGAATAGCCGGCAGCTGTAGCTGTAGAATTTAGTCCAACCAAACAGAAGTGAAAGGGGAAATAGTTTTGTGTTTGAGTTTCTCTTCGATTTAAAAAAATGCCATTATCATCAGTACAGTCCAACTGAATGGTAGTACTATTGAACTGAAATACTGACTAAAGTACAAATGAGATTGACTGGAGGAGGAGGAAAGCCAAGAGAAAAAAGAAGAAAGGGCCAATGAATTGACGAAGAAGAAGAAAAAAAGTCTTCAACAAGAAGAGCAAAAGACTAACAAAGTTTGCCTTACTTTTACGATTAGAATAGCCGGCAGCTGTAGCTGTAGAATTTACTCCAACCAAACAGAAGTGAAAGGGAAAATAGTTTTGTTTGAGTTTCTCTTCGATTTAAAAAAATGCCATTATCATCAGTACAGTCCTACTGACTGGTAGTACTATTGAACTGAAATACTGACTAAAGTACAAATGAGATTGACTGGAGGAGGAGGAAAGCCAAGAGAAAAAAGAAGAAAGGGCCAAAGGGTATGATTGGAAAACTAAAACTAGAAAAAAATAAAATGAGTTCAGTCAACAGCTCACCCTCTCTTGACTGCCAAGTTGTTTTCTCTTTGGAAATTTTGTTTTATTCAATTCAATGCCAGACTAGAACCAGAATTTATTTTTGTTGTTGACTAACTTGACTGGACTCTACTATACAGATACACAATAAACATGGAATACAATTTTATATTCTATGATAAATTGGATGAAATAAACTACATACATCAGAGGTAGACAGAATTGTAGTGGAAGTCGGAAGTTCATTTTCATTATAAATAGCACATACCACGTTAAAATCTTGATAGTTAATTTAAATTTATGTCTAAAAACAACGGTGAATTTGAATTGTATTTCCAAGCTCGTCGTCGTGTGTGTACGTTAACGAGTTATTTCTATAATTTTAGTTTGACTTGAGTATAATGCACAGACGATTTCGGTATTACATCTGTGAGTATAATGAGCGTTGGCTTTGGCTATGGTACTTTGCTGTTGACAAGTTGCGGTAATGTTCTTGAACGGTAGTGGTGGCAGTGGGTAATGAATGAGTGACGACGAGTGAGAGATTTGGAACGACTTTGAAAGATTCATTTTTCTTTTGTAAATAAAAGAAGCGCGGAAATGAAACCAAGTTTGAAATGTTAACTTGAAGGACAGGTTGCGGGTAGCCCAGAAGCCAGCAGCGAGAGAGAGAGAGAGAAAGAGAAAAGAGAGAGAAATAATATAGCATGTACAACGTGTAACTTTGGAATTATAAATGTATTGCTTTGTTTGAATTAATGCAAGTCAAACCAAGCCAATCTAATAATAATGATCTTTATTCATTTGTTTCAGGGTTCCAATGCTTATGTTCGG
>JAHZNJ010001255.1:0-11624 GCA_027744475.1 Lepidocyrtus cf. sotoi NNG-2020 | reverse complement strand
AAACTGTAAATGAAAATTAATGGAGGAAGGGAATTTCCTGTAAAAGCAGTGGTGGTGATGATGTTGCTGCATTGCGTTGTTACTAGTAGTTGTGAGGTGGGAGGGGAGAATCCTTAACTTTTATCACTATCACGTTTCTTTCTCTTTTCAACACTTTCTCACTCTCACATACATACTTAAATACAAGGGCATGAATCCAGCATGAAGTGGGGCAACATGAGACTGTGAATCATCAGCTTAATAAAACAGAGAGAAAGAAACAAAGCAAATATAAATATAAATATAGCTGGAGCTGGACGGTTGCTGGTTGTTTGCCTTTCCCTTTTTAAAATCAGTAAGTAGATAGAATCGAATGACTTAAAACAAACAATGATTGTAGTGGTAGTAAAATGAATAGCGAAATGTGTTTATTTTATGGAGTGAAATGAAAAGTAAATCGTAATCATAATTACAGTCTTCCATTACATTTGTTACTTTGCGCCTCGTTTCCGTTTCTGATTTTTGTTCTTACTGTTATTGTTTTGCTTCTGCTTTTGCGTTTGTTTGCTCCTCTTAGTCTTAACGTCAATT
Organism: Lepidocyrtus cf. sotoi NNG-2020; assembly: GCA_027744475.1. Taxonomy (NCBI): domain Eukaryota; kingdom Metazoa; phylum Arthropoda; class Collembola; order Entomobryomorpha; family Entomobryidae; genus Lepidocyrtus; species Lepidocyrtus cf. sotoi NNG-2020. The sequence continues at coordinate 11,054 of JAHZNJ010001255.1, read as the reverse complement.
CAACCCAAGTTTCAGTTCGAAAAATGCTTTTATTTTTTACTCACACTCTCAAAGACTTTTAGATTATTCTCACAGAATGAAAAATAATTAATGCGAGGGAGGTGAGCGTGACATGCTGCTGTGGTGGTGGTATGGCGGTGGATGGTTCTTCGGTGTCAAACTGAAAAGTAACCAATGTCCAGACACGTGTCCCTCTACCCCTGCTTTTAGTGTTTTATCAAGGTCATTACAGGTCGGCAACCAATAAAGTAATATGTAATATTATAACCTAGGTATGTATAAAAAATACTCCATAATACTCTTGTGGAGTTACGATTTACAAAATACATACAAACGCTACTGAACCTATCCGGAAGTGGGAAAACAAAATTACGATTGTTTCGTATTCAATTTGAGAAAACTGGAGTATTTATCAATAAAATTGGATGAAAATTACACATTACAAGTGTTTAATCCGAGTCATAATTTAAAGGGCAAGAAGAATCTCTGATATATATCAAAGTATCGACATCGTAAAAGAAAGGTGCCAACTGCCAACAATATGATGCATACGCTTGTCTCGACATTTCAAATTGAAACTACGAGTATAATAGGGATTAAAATTATTTAAGATTGTTTTAAAAAATATCTGCTTTTGTATGGATGGCTCGGTGTGGAATGGATCGCTGCGCTGGAATAATGGTCGCTCAATGACAAACAAAGGATTTAGTTATGTTCTGTTACACAGCCAGTCATAATAATGTAGTAGTGATGGCTTCATTGTAAGTTACTTTAATGGTAGTCAACTCGACAATACCTAGCAATTACTTATCATAATTTACTATTTTCAATCTATTTTTCTTTTTCCCAACTAATGATTTGAAGAAAAAAAATTACTGAGAGCAGAGAATGAAACAAACAATTTTGAGTTGACTGCAGTGTGCACCAACGAGTGATACAAATTGTTTAATCCTAAATTGTTAAAAGAGATTACAGCAATACGATAATTGAATAATTGACAACTACTAAACTAACTGACAAAAATGATATTGAAAAAATTAGCGTCTGACTATATCGGTTATAAAGAAGCAGTGGGAGGATGCCGCTGCCGCCGCTGCTGCCTTGTATGCTCGTGTTTGTAGCGAGATTGTTATGGGAGTGGGGATTGATGTAAGACTAGCGTCTACGTTAGAACGATTACCGAACATAGATTCAATTATTTACAATTACCATATTATCTATACCTACTAATAAGACAAACTCTTTTTTTCTTATTTCTCCATTCCCAGGAATGGTCTTTGATTTTGCAGTACGTATCAGATCCCGAAGACAAATGGGCTTGCTATCACGCATGTGAGATGTGGAAATGGCTTCTTGAGCGTACCAAGGAAAATTGGCAGTTGGAACTTGTACTTCCCATCTTAGCTCCCCACTTGAAGCAAACACGGAATCAGCCCTTCGTCTTTCGAAATTGTCTTCCTTTATGGAAGGCCAGACTGATTTCCAAGCCGTGGAACAAAGCCATACAAATAATTTGCAGAGAAGGTGAACCACGAGCGGAAGTTGGCAACACTGCACATGCAGCACCCTGGATTCGTCTATTATTTCAGCCAGACAGATGAATTGGATGAGTTCATGAATCGATTCGCTGACACCGCCGATACTGTCAACCCTTTCATTGGAAGAGCCGCAGAATTCCTTCCAAAGTACATTTATTTAGCGGCAAACATCGCAGAAGAAAGCTACACAAATTATTTCCAGCGAATGCTCCAGTTCCTCTTAATCTTCGGGAAACATCTGCATCACATCGGGTTTGGTGATCAACACGGATATAGACGGATCCGTAATTACTTTGAGGGAGTTCAGCAAGGCCTTCTAAGCACGCCAAACTTGATAAGTTTAAAGTTCACTGGAAGGAATCGGTTTTGAAGATGCAGATATAGCTGTACGCTTCCTAGACGCAGAATTCCCAGAAAGGAGCCCAGACATAACGGCTGAACAAACAAGAGAATATTTCAATCAAAATCCGCTTCCTCAACTCAATCACTTGAAAAATATCGGTTTCACTAAAGACGTTGGAACATTTGAAGAACTCATTTTAGAAAAATATGGCCCTCAACTGAAATCCTTCTACTCCACAGCGCCTCAAGAGTTGAAGGAAGATCATTTCAGAAGTTTTCGATCGCTTCAGGAGATTTCATTCCAGAACTTAAGATGGAATGATCCCTTCGAGAGGTTATCATTCATCCAGAGTCCCTTGAAAAGTATCCAAGTTTCATTCCAGGCTCTGGCCACCCAAGAGCAGCAACTCCGCTGGTGGCATGTCGATAGATTCTTGAAAGCGGTTAAGCACTTGCCTTTACAAGCCCTGGAGTTTATAACTGACAACGTCATCATCACAGAATATGGAACGATAAACAAGGAGGAGCTCAACTTGCCGAGTGTGAGATACGTGGCCTTCTACGGGCAACAATCAATGGTCGTTTCATTCAATTTCCTGCAATGCTTCCCGAACTTACGATATCTGGATGTTGCCTATTGGGCTAGAACTCCGACGCAATCTCGAGCTCCTTACTACATCCCGGAAACTGTTAAACTCCATAGGTTCCTCTATGAGGAGGAGAAGTACAAGAAAATTTACAGGTTTTCTAACGTTTGGGAGCTGCTCCCGTCCTTACAACGAATTGATGCATGTTGGAGTTGGAGATCTGGATCGGCTCGAAATAGTGTGGTTCCTCTATGAGGAGGAGAAGTACAAGAAAATTTACAGGTTTTCTAACGTTTGGGAGCTGCTCCCGTCCTTACAACGAATTGATGCATGTTGGAGTTGGAGATCTGGATCGGCTCGGAATAGTGAAATATATCGAAGCTTTACTCGTGAGGAGTACCAAAAATTTCAAAAGAAGGAGACGACTCCACATTAATTTACTTAAGGAATTCCGTTTTTATAACTTTTAAAACTGCCTACACGTATAAATTTTTTTAAAAACACAAATCTACTTGCTTGCAATTTACAAATTGCAACTCAATAAAACATTTTGTACGTAGGTATGTATACATTTTATATTCATGCGATTGATGAATCTTGATAAAGAAAAGGAAAATAAACTGATTTTTAATGTTTGATGAAAAAGCTCTAATTATAGTTAGCATTTTATTTTGATCATGCAATTTATTCTAACGAAATTCATGTACAAATTATTTATAGTCTCCATTTTTGTCTTTGAATCACGTCAATTTCCATAATATAAGTCTTGAATCCAACATGGAAGTGAATAAATCATGAGATAAATTCAAATAAGGTAACAATTTTCACGTAATTCTTTGAAGATTGTGAAAAGAACTTTTTATCGCCTTTGTCATCATCTATCAATTTTTGGCCATTGTTTTTGAGAAAGTGAAATGAATCCAAAGGAAAATGTTGCTTTTACTTTGCACCCTCATTGTTATTATTTCATCGCATTTCGGTATACTGCAATTTGTAGCAGTTTTTTATCGTTTTCCATTTCCATTTCACCCCAGCAAAATAAAGTGAAGCATGATCCCCTTCTTCCAGTCAAGCACCCCTTCTTGACAAGGACCAGCAGCAAGCAAGTAGACATCGACGCTCCGCTCGCTCGCTCTCGTTTAGAAGAACTCGACCACATCACATCATCAACTCATTTTTTATCGGCCATTCCACTCCACTGCATTAGCATAATAATAAAAAGCTACATAACAGAATAATATGGCTTATGGTTCGACATTAAAATCATTTCCTTCCACATTGATTCAATTGATTTGATTTCTTTTTCCTCTGTTTCTCTCTAGACCATTTTTGGGTTCTTCTGTTATATATTCCATAATATTATGTGGTTATCTGGTTATACTTTTTAACTTCTTACTAAAAAATACATGATATACTTGACATTATTGACATATTCATATCATGATTGGTTTCTTCCTTAATGCCTTGCCCCCAATACTTACCATCATAATTCTACCCAAACTGATTTTATTATTACGTCTTCCTGTTTCTGCTATAATCGTATTCATCATAAATACTAAATGGTCAACGTTAACCTTATCTCAATTTTTCTTCTTCGTTTCGTGAGCGTTTTTGTTTGTATTCGTACTTCATGGTTTTATGCATTTTTACTACTACTAGTTGCCAACAATTCTGTTTCAGGCGAGCCCCACTGCAAACCCAAAAGCATTTATAAGATATTCATTCCTTTTTTCTTGTCATGTTGTCGGCAAGTCTTTTTTTACTTTCCACTCCCGTGAGCCAAAAGCCCTGCTATCAAGAATCGAGAGAACAAAAGCGAAAATATGAAAAATGGACGGAGCTCCTGTCCGTCCTTTAGTAGCAGCTCAATAACAAAACATCATCCCCACAGATTCAGTTTAGATTCAGATCGGAAATATTTTTTACGAGGGAATTTCATATGCAATGACGCGAGAAGATAAAAAAGACAAAAAACATCAGCAGAACGACCAAAAGGGAGAACTAAACGTAACGCAGTTTGAAAAGTACAAATAGAAACCAAACAACGTTATTTAAATAGAAAGAGATTGAGCCCTCCTCTTTTTACATTTACCTTTTCAACTACCTCTTCCATCATCACTATCATTAATATCACCCCATGCTTAAAATCACTGCCTTTGCCTTGCAATATTCTTACTATGAGCAATAATATTACGTAATAATAATAAAAATGATGAAAAATTGTGCCATGTAATATAATCGCCGGTATTCAAAATGGCGTCATTTCGTATTTTGATAGTGGAAGTTTATTTAGTGCTGCAGGAATAGCAGAACGTGGACAGGATGTATAAATAAAAAGGTGAATTGAATCGGTGACGAATGGATCATCTAAATCTAAACTCAGCATAACGAGAGAAAGAAAATGGGAATGTAATTCTGTTTTCGTATGTGAAAGAGAATGAACGCTGATGATGATGATGACGATGAAGCTGATGATTTTCCGTGGACATATATTATGATAAAAACTGCTACTGTTCCGGTTTAATTCGATATGGATTAGATATAGAATTTTTATGGTTGGTTTACTGTAGCTCTTGATTCTATTGCTGCTACTGGTACATGAACTATAAAGAATCAAAGTAATACTGAAGCTGTGTAGCTTGTTGTGATAAAAAATTGTAAAAAGAAAAGAAAGAAACAGACAAAAATTGTTTTATTCTCTCTCAAAAGCATGAATTGAAATGGAAAGCATTAAAAATGTTGTTAGCCTCGTGTCCTCTCCTCTTTCTCCCTCTGTTTTCTGAACTGAATGGAATGATATGAAAAGAGGAAAGATGAAATAAAAAGCTGCACAGCATTTTTTCTTTCTCTGAATGAGAAGGACAATGCCGATGCGAAAGCTTATTGTGTGGAGAGGGGGCTTGATCCAGCCAGAGAGAATGGGAACTGTGGGGAAGTTTTGACAATATGACATGGCTTTACTTATGTAATAATGTCCTGTGTGATTTTTCCCTATTACATACCATATTTGAAGAGTTAAATACTCAGCAGGGTATTTACACTTATCTAGTAAGTAATGTACTTACACAAAAACATCATTACGTGCTCCCTAAACGAGGGAAATTCTACAGATTGCAGCGATTTTATTTGTCCCGTGTCTCCAAAACTGAAATTGATCTGAAAAAATACATTTTAATATTTTATATTTCCGTAGGGGTAATGTGCGACAGATATAATCGTCAAGTTTGCTTCGTCCTCGATTTTGTTCATCAGTTCAGTCCCGTCAAAGAGGGTAACATTTTTCTTTCCATGATAATTTTCGTGTTGTGTTGTGATGTGATATGCTACGACCAATTTAAAAACATAATTTTAGTAATAAAAACTTCTCATAACACGCTCATCTTTCTCCACCACCGCTTATCATTTATCTCAATCTTGTAAAAAAATAATATGGATAAATTTATGTTTTTTAAAGCAATTACAGGAAAACACCTGGAAGTATTCACAGAGAGTGTTGCTGTGTAGAGCAGAGTGAGTAGTGAAAGAACGAGAAAGGGAACCGAACGCAGTTTAAGTAAGTACAACTCTTTCTCTGAATTCTCTCTCTCTCCTTTCAACGCTCTGACTGAGAGTGAACCCGAAACTCGAACTTGCAACTCGCAATCAGCCAAAATATAGTTTTACACGCTAACATTTTACAATCTCGAGAAAATTACGGGATATGTAATGTACAATAATAAACGAGGAAGCAACTTTTTTACACAACAACACAACAGAATACACACGCGCGCCTACCGCCACCACCTTCAAAGTTCAACTTTGAGCTTTGCTTCCAGCTAAAAAGTCAGTAAAAATATCCTCCTTTACTTTCTTTGTTGCTTCTCCAGTTTTCCTTTTCTTTGGTTTTTGTAATTTTACTCACTCGCTACTTCACTCCAACTCGCCTTGTATTGTCCAGTTTACGTTCATGTCCATATCTCACGAAAACTAAAAAAGGAACGACTGACAGGACAAGGCAAAATCATAGCATTACCCTTTCCCTTTCAACCTTTCCTAATTTAACATTTATTTAACAACCCATTCATTCTACTGCTAAACGTTTAAATGAAGACAAGCTGAAAACAAGGAAAGGAGGAGGAGGAGAAAGAACTTTGCCGTGTCATGCCACCTTCTCATCATTTCATATTACGGAGAGAGAAAGAAAGAAAGAGGAAGAAAAAGTATCATCAAACATGATTAGTGATTAGCATCATCATCGTTTATACGCTGCTCATAATCATCAACAGCAGCAAAAATTTATACTACTTTGCTTGACAAAAAAAGCAGAAGGATAAGATTGCTCACGACCACCACGGACCATACCACCACCACACCTGGACAAATTCTCACACCTGTATGAAAATGAATGTAAATTAGAGGATGAGCCTTATATAGACAAACGGAGATTATAATGATGATAATGTATTTAATGAGCTATCTTTAATCTCATCTCAATCACCGAACGAGCGAAAGGGCAGACCAGCAGAGGTTCGTAGTACGGCAGGCAGGTGATGGAGCTGACGATGAGATGAAGCAGGAAGGAAGGAAGGAACTGTTGTTAGAGCTACACGGTAGCTAAGGCTGTAACAGTAGCTGAATGAAAGGTAACCTGGACGCGGACGATGCGTGGCGTGGTGGCAATGACTGAAATGGCTATAAAGATGGATATCATCATTTAAAACAGATAAAGTAGGAAGGAAGGGAATGATTTTATGGAATGGGTGTGTCCCTTCCCTCAGTTGTATTTTTTTTACTATGATACGATACTGCTTTGTTTTTAGTATAAGTGAGCGTGTTTAAAAAACTGAAATTAAAACCGGAATGAAGAATGAAAGGATGCCTTATTTATGATGATGATGTCGGTGACGATGATATGTATGATTGATTCGATTATGTAAATCAAAAACGGGAATGGGGAATGAATTTCATGATATGGTCGTGGTGAAAATAAGTTGCATTGAAGTGAAGCTGCAGCTGTTTTTTTAGTAATTGGGTATGTCATGGGACATTGATGATGATATGAGTCGCTGCAAAATGATTAAGAACAATTGGTCGGCGATTACATGAAATGCGATGATAATGATGATAGTTCAATGGTAGATGTGATGTGATGTGATTGCATGAGAAGAAAAACATTTGCTTGTGATTAGCTAAATGGGAAAATAAACGGATGCATCCATTGACATACAGCATGATTTGTGTAATTTGGAAAGTTATTGTGTTAACAGTGCATTTTTATTTTTACTTTGTAAGTGGATACTAAATTGATTTAACAAAAGCTAAAAGAATCAGTTTAGTTCTTTTGCAATTTTTTTCAAGGCACAGTCAAAACTTAAATTGCTAAAATTAACCCAGCTCCTGTTAAAATCTAAATCGTCCAATTTTCCATGCATTTTTCATGTTTAAAGCTTATAAAACCTGTAAATCTTCCTTCACCAACCTTCATGCTTCGTTCTATGCGTGTAGCTGTTCTCATTTCATTTCTACCGCTTCAACTCTAAGAAATTTACATCCAAGGGCTCTTTACAAAAAATAGTTTTGAGTGGCTGCAGATATGTCTACTTACAACTTCTTCAATTTACAATACGAATGTTATGAATTTTGTTGACAAATCACCCTCTCACCTCATTCATCACCGTCATAATTACAAATATTTTACACAATACAAAACAATAAACAGCAGGTATTTGCATATTTGACCATTTGACCAACAACCCATCATTATTCTCAAGTTCTTTCATTCTAGTATATTCCATTATAATATAATATCCCTCTTCCTTCTTACTTAACCAATGAATAATGTTAACAATGGAAAGGTGATAATGAATAATGATGATAGATTTCTTAAAAGCAACCATAAAGATCAAATACAATAAAAATCCCAGACCAGACCAGACTGCATGTCGCCTCTCCTAAGCCTTTTACCCCTTTTCATTCACAAATTTTCATACTTCAAAAGAAAAACAGAGAATTTCAAAAAGTTGTAAAAACTTTTCCACGCAAAACTGTAAATGTAAGCGAGAGAGTGATTATCACTGCGGATTACAAATTTTACGAGCGGGAGACCACCATCACGCAGGCCAGACACAGAAATACTGAACAAAATACATAATAAAAATGGGCAACATCCGTCTTTCGCTCCGTCGTTTTCTCAAGGAATGACCAGTCCAAAAACTAAAAGTTAGATCACAAAGGGGATATTATTATTATCATGCTGTTTTCTTTCTTTCCTTTTCATTCATTCATCGATCTTATATTTGTCGTCTCCCTCCCCCCATTACACACAATTGATAATGCAACACAATCCGACGCAGTGCAACACGACGTAAGTACGAAGAATATATCTTTAAGAAGCCGGATTAGTCATTTCCTTCTTCAAATTCCTTTTCCAACAAAAGCCAAAATTATCTTCAAACGAGCGAGCGTTTTACCTGTTGTAATTGTAAAAGTGAATGAACGCAGGTAAATCCCAGTCACATTTATTTCCCCAGACATGAAGGAGCCGCTGTGCTGTTCTTACGGCTACGGCTTACAACAAAATGCGGCATCTTAAATTTTGAAACAGTTGCGGTGCTTTAAAAGTATGTATATCTACTCCATTTTTTGTAATAATTTGCATCCAAATATGTCAAATTGCTTTAAGCCTTGTTCTTGTTTAAAATAGCGATTCTCTGGCTTCTTTTGTTGAACCGACTTTGAGAATCATGAGATGGTGGCATTTCCCCATGTGCATGAGTACAGCCACGTACAAATAACCACCGCACGGATACCATCATTCATTAGTTCTCCCATAATTGATCTATTTTTACTTTAATTTTATGACAAATGACGAATGATGAATAAAAGAAAAAGCTTCAAGCTCCTGTTGCGAAAAGTGTTTCAAAATAGTAAACTCATAATCGCCTATCAATGCAATAATAAATACCCATATATTTATAATGAGGAAATGAATGATGATTAGCCAAACCATAATGATGATTGATTATCTTCCGCTGCAGTAATGCAATATGCTTTACATAGGCTTAAATAATACTGATTGCTGCTTCACTGCGATGATATGTTTTCGGTTTATGTTGAGGATTCAGATATTTAATCTAACTTTTTCTTTCTGTATTCAGTTTCAGATTTTTATAATCCATCTCCATTTTTCATTCTTTTAGCAAAGTTGAAGGTTTACTTTTAATGGTTTGAGTGTAAAGCAGAAAAGCTCTGCTTGCCCAAAGATTTTAAATAAGTGTCAAAAATTGCTCAAGGGCAGTCAGAAAAAGTGAATTTAAGTTAGTATACAATAATTAGTTTTGCAGTAGAATTTTCTGTCTGTATTGCACATTGTAATCAAAACAAAAATGCTTTAAAGTTTTAAGATTCTATCACTTTAAAGTTTTTTTATACTTACTTTAAAACGATATTCGTTAAACGATTAATAAGATTAAAATGATCCCTCCCCTCTTCTCTCTCTTCTTCATCTCCATCCTATGTAAATAGAAACACCCGAATTAAAAAACCGAATAAAAAGAGACAAGTTGAAAACGATAAACGATAAAATAAAAAATCCAAACTTCAAATCAAACTTGATTTCTTGATTTGATGGACACTTTTCTAAATCCTATCAAAATACTCTCTATCCTCCTGCCTACAAACAAGTATTTACTTTTTNCAAATCAAACTTGATTTCTTGATTTGATGGACACTTTTCTAAATCCTATCAAAATACTCTCTATCCTCCTGCCTACAAACAAGTATTTACTTTTTATTTATAAAAAATATTTAATCATTTTTGACTTACTTGCATTCAGTACTTACTCAGACTTTAACTTAACAATTTATTTTCCTTTTTAAAATTTTATAAGCTCACCCTCTGGCGTATATGAATAAAATAAAATCTCCCTTACAGAAAAAATCAAACCCTTTTTCATTTTTCATCTTTTTAAACAACTCCACACAACTGTTCAGCGTAGTACAAAGTACAAAACTACAAAACTTTGTAGCATTTTTTATTCCACTACTGAACGATTATGATTTGATACGAAAAACTACGAAACATAATCAAACTGTAATGGCGGTGCAATGTAATGGTGCTCATCATCATATCATGATCATGATTTTATCATCCCTACAACTTTTACACCCTCCCTACCTTTACCTCAAAGCTCACATCAAATTTTGATGATGCTTGTCACAATTTTATTACAAGTTTTTTATTCTTTTACAGAAGCTTGCTGGAAGCAGTTTTCCTTCAATTCCTTCGCTACCGCACCACTGCACCGCTTTTTTGCATCTATCTTTTGCTGAAATGTGCTGAAGAAAATCATTTGGTATCTGACTTGATTCGATTCGACTGTGAGCGACTACTTCACCTGAGCAAAGGAGTTCACTTAAAAATACGAGAAGGAAAAGAAAGGAAAGGTATCATTTTCATAGAAATATGTTTTCGCTTCTTATTCTCAACTTCGTTGTAATAAAAGGGAAAGACTGATCAAATCATATCATGATCATGACTCAGCTCAGGCTTGTAAGCTGTTGTAAGTAAATTGTAAGTGAGAAAGGAGAGAGATGAGGAGAACGACCA
>JAHZNJ010001254.1:0-15503 GCA_027744475.1 Lepidocyrtus cf. sotoi NNG-2020 | reverse complement strand
GTCTATGGCAAGCGGGCTCTCATTCGTGATGTGGAGCATCGTTTCCATCCCAAGTCCCATTCTCTACGGAAAATTAATAGGTAAAAGGATGTGAATCTAATCCAATTTCAATCCGAATCCCTACAATGCATTACATTGCATTATTTCATTTGATGAGATTTTAATCTTTGTGTCGCAAATATGTTGAGACTCGAGTTGAGATAAATATGCTAATACGCTAATGCCAGCAAATATCTTTGTCTTTAACCTTCCTCCTGATTCTCTCAATCTCTAGAACCAATTTCTTATTCTCTATAATTCGATAGATTCCGCCTGCATTCGTTGGGGAAGTAAATGCGGAGAAAGAGGAAATTGTCTTCTTTACGACGACGTTTTATTTGCGTACGTGATGAGCTCAACAGCTGCAGGTAATTTTAGCTTACGATAAAACAAATACTTTTTTATAAGGAATGCTACTAAAGCTAAAGCTAAATAAAAAATCCTTTACACTGTGTTACTGTTACTGTTATACTAATCATGATTGAACACAAAGGATCATTATATAATGGCATAATGTGGCAATTCTCGTTACATTACTTTTAATTTAGGGTTGTCCTTGTTTGGACTAATATGCGATGTTATGGTCTGGTATTACGTGAAGGATCTCAAATTGTACGGCGAAGAAGAAGAAAAAGCCAAAGAATCGGATTACGGCAATGGCAATGGTGGCGTTGTTGCTGTTGTTGGTGGAGGATCTGGGGAAGGAGGGAATCGGCAGAATAATAAATGAAGCTATATAGAAGTAGAAAAATATTATTATTCTTTCGTTTTACATGGCAGTTTACCTACTTCTTGTTTTTTCTATGATGATGATGATACGTTCTCTTTCGTACTACTCAGGGTACACACTACACACACAAATACAAAAATACAAATATTATATGCATCTGTATACTTCCAGCAGGGTAAGGCGAAGGGAATAAAATGTAGAAAAAAATAAAAAACCAGAATTTGTTTAGTTTTCTATACAAATTTCAACGATTTATTTTTATTTGGCACATTTTACCGTAAACATGATCTGAATGCATGATTATTATTATTATGATTATGGCACACATTCGCATTCACATTTCTCTCTTCTTTTTCTTCTTCTTCTGCTGATGTTTTTTTTCTTTTGTCCGAGAGAGAAAAAATATTATCAATTTTTCCCATCATGCAGAAATAAGCAGCACAGCAGCAACAGCAGCAGCTAAAGCAACAACTTACAACACCAGCGAAGAAGTATACAATTTGTTATGAAATCATAGAAGTAAAATGTAACATTTTTTGTATTATTCTTATATCTTATGTTTTATTCTACCACAGAAAAATAAAAAACAAAAGACTGCACCAAATGGCTCTTTTTTTCTTTCTCTCTCTCTCTTTCTCTCTCGTTCTCTTCCTCCATTATTTTATTCAAGTAAACAAAAAAAGAAAAGAAAGATAGATTCAAACTTGTTTTTGTTTTTACTGTGAAGAAATTGTAGAATAAGAAGAATTGTTGTTGTGGAAGAAAAAGAGAAAAATTCGAAATAATGTTTCCTTCTTTTATTACCCACCATAGCCTTATTTTTTCTTCCCAGCTTACAGCCACAATCTTCTAGGACGAATCAAAACGATGGGATGGTTGCGTTGCATTGCAGTGGAAAAAAGAATTGAATCGAACTGAACTGGGAGGAAAAATGAAACTGAAATGGAACAATTTTTTTTCTTTCTCTTCGAATGAAAAAGAAAACTGTGGAAGGAAGAAGAACAGAAGTAGAAGAAAAAGAAAAAAAGAATCTATTGAGGCGGATGTGTGGAAATGGAAGTAAGCAACATATTATAAAAAAGTTGGAAAGTGCCAGCTTGCCGACACTAAGGGTGGTAATAATTTTTCCCATTAGCTTTTGTTCTTTTTTCCGTATGGCTACTGCTAAGCAGCAGCAGCAGAAGCAACATATAAGCACTGTGACTTTTCGTTTCCAATTTCTTCTTCTTCTACTTCTTTTCTTTCGTCGGTCTTTTTCTTTCTCCTTCTTACTCCCTTCACTACACAAATTGTGTGCAGCAAGGTATATGGAGGGTGAAAGCAATAAATTGCCGCATTATACCACCACCAGAAAGAGGAAAGAGAAAAACGAAACTCCTTTCTACACACCAAAGAAGCAAAAGCAACAGCTTTTCCCATGAATCAAGTGTGCAGTGGCCGTGCAATGGTAATAGTAATAGTAATATTCAGGAGGAGAAAAACAGAGAAAATTATAACTGAACAGAACAGAACAACATTCAACAAACCTTTTTTCGTCTTTCGTTTCTTTTCTTTTTATAGAATAAAAACGTATTAACTGGTGAAGAAGAAAATAATAGAAAACCAACAAGGTAGCTGCAGAAGGTGGAATTATAGAATTATTTTTTGTATATAAGTCTGTAATATGTAAGTAGGAATTCATTTTGGTTTAGTTATAGATACGCATATCATCATATCATATATCCGGGTCCGGGTATTTCCATTAAAACAAGTGAAATTTATTATTCCACATATGGCGAATGAGTAGCGGCAACGGCAGCGTAGAAGATATATCATCATATCATATATCCGGGTCCGGGTATTTCCATTAAAACAAGTGAAATTTATTATTCCACATATGGCGAATGAGTAGCGGCAACGGCAGCGTAGGTAGAAGAAGTTGAGAATGAGAAAGAAAGAGAGAGAAGGAAGTGAGACAGATAAAATGCATGAATAGGGTTTCATTTCTTCTCCTTCTTCTTCAGGAAACAGAAAGTATGAAAAGTCATCTAGGGCAATGGTACTTGATGTGCTGCTGCTGCTGCAAACGCTACCGCTGCTGCTGCTGCTCCGGTGTAATGTCTTTCCACAAAAATATAATAAGAAAAAGAACGAGCGAGAGAGGAAATTCGTGGAGAGAACGGATGGACAATAAGTTTAGAAAACCCTTTACATTCATTCCAATCCAATCCCAGGCAAAAGTTAAACCAAGCTCGGTCGGTCGGTCGGGATGAGCACTGACTAGTTCCTTTGCCCTACATTTCATCGATTTGCCGTGCGTCCGTCGTTCGAACACCACCGCATAATAGTTACTGTTTTCCATTCGTGCTACACACACCGCAAAATTCATACTGGATAATAATGCTAACTACTAACTAGATTTGGAAGATTTGTGACTTTGCGATATTGTTTTAATGATGGTCACATTTCCCCACAAAAGTTTTGCATTGAAATTTGTCATCATCATCGTAACGGTTGGGGGAAATATTCGAACCAGCATTTTAGGTTTCATTGAGTCAGTAACTTTTCACTAATTGAATGACGATATTATGAATATTTTGGTACTTATCTGTGCTTTTAAGTAGATATAAAATTAGCATATATGCAATGTATATCTGCGCTTCAAATATAATAAAATATAATTGAATACGTTGGTCAGCTTTGTGTGGATACTGGATGCAATGATTTCGTACTGATGTGTTTCTTATATATTATTTGACTTTTAGGAATTTTGACAGATTCAATGTTAAGTGGTTTACCCATAGTCATAAACTGTCTTGACTGCAAAGCCATCACACAATAACCGCCTATTTTTTAGTTTTAAACTGCAATTCCATTTAATTAATTAGTTTTACATATCAACTTTCAATAATACAGATCCAATCTGAATAAGCCATTATTAGATGTTAGCTTCTACAAATTAACTAAATACTAATTACAGTTGTCTCAATTATCAGCTTGTAATTTACTAATTATATTTAACTATTCACACTTGTTAATCAACTTTTTATTGTCAAATATTACTACTGTCACTACTGTTAATTGCTATACTGTTGAAATTTGAGTTGCAATACTACCGAAAAATTTAATGCTTTACCTCCACATGCATGGTTAATCCTCCGCCTCAATCATAAAACTTTAAAACAATTCCATTGTATTATGCAAGTTTAAAATTTGATTCGGATCAACTATTCAAGTTTTAATTATTACCACGTTTAACCATTATATAACCACATGATCTACCTCCGGAAGCACTTCCAGTGACATTTTTATTTTATATGGGTATTTAATAAGTTCATACTAATTGCAGCTCCAGTGTGGTGGTGCTATTTTTAAAAAAACAAAAATTTCCGTTGCCTCCTAACAATTTTAATATCGACAATCTAAATTTGTTTTTCATCTTGCTAATAATTTTTAATCCAAAAGTTATGTGCTGACACGTTTATAATATTCTTTGTCATACGTACGTACTCTTATGTACCTACGTAACTTTATACAGCTTCTGCAGTTTCTGCTAATTTTTCCCAAAAACAAAACACAAACTTTCTTTTTAAAAGTTTTTTATGCATGGAAATGGAATAAAAAGAAAAATACTTTCCTAGTAGATTTTTCTGTTGACTTGGATTACACAAGAGACATAGTTTATTTGCATTGCTTAACGTTAACGCAAGCAAAAAACGAATCCTTAAAAAAACCTAAAAATGCGATACTTGCTAACTACTAACTAATAAAAGTATAAAGAAAGAGTAAAAAGAATAAAAAAAACTGCAAAACTATTTCACATGTCGAGCACAGAGAAATGAAATAACAACAACAACAACAAAGAAAAAAACTAAGTTATTGGTGCGTACATAAAACTCAACATTTCAAAAAAAAGTCACTCTTATAATTGCTGTTTTGCCTTCTATTTCGTATTTAGTCAACTCTTTTTATCTTTGTGTGTAGAAAAAAATACGACAAACTTATGAAATGAAACGGCACTACACAGAAACGTAAACAGCTAAGCCAACTGAAATTACTTGAGCTGAGCTACAGAAAAGGCAAAAAGGCATCTGATATGTTGTGAGTGAAACCGTGAGCATTTATTTAATATTTTGTTTGTAGTTTGGTAGTAAAAGCATCAGCAATGGCATCAGTTTTTTTCTAGTATTTTCTATTTACTATTTTAAAAAAAGACCGGAAAACTTCTTCTTTTGCTTGCTTGCTGCTTTCTTCCCATGATATTGGCCTCGTAAAAAGCTGTCAAATGATGGGACGCCTGTCTCATTATCGTAACTTTTAGAGAGATAGAAAGAAAGAAAAGAGAGATAATATGTTTCTCCGTTTGTGTATATAAAAAAGAAAGAGAAGAAGGATGATGGGGTGCATCTATTTAAAAATAGGAGCAGAAGAAGAAGAAGAAAAAAGAAAAAAGTAATTTTCATTCACTATGATTGCCATTGCTTGCCGTCTCGCCGCCACTTGCATGCCTACTAACTACTACAAACAAGCTAAACGTTTGTTCGAGTGAAATTGAATAGAGAGAATGAAAGAAAGAAAAAAACGAGAATGAGAAAAAAAACTAAACTCACATCAGTGGTGGTGGTGGTAGTAGTAAAGTAGCTATCAAATAAAAATCCCACAAATTCCATCGAATAATGAAACCAAAGCAATATTATTGCTTTTCTTGTCTTGTAATACTACTCTTGTGTAGTAGTAAATGTTCGTAAAAGTGAAAGCGAATGAGACAGAAGAAATTTAGCTTAAAACGAACGGGAGAGAAAGAGAGCGAGAGAGAAAGTATTACTATGCCACCACCACCAGCACCGCCAACTGTGTAAAACAAGCGTAGCAGCAAAAGCAGCCTATTTGCTAAATAAATGACGTCTTCTTTCAGAAAGAGAAAAGCAAGGCCATGCCAAGCCAAGCAAAAGCAGCAGCAGCCTTTTTTGATGCAAGGAAGAGAAAGATGGAAGGAAAGAAGGGGAAAATGTGGGAAGATTGATATTAAAACGAGAAAGAGAGTGAGTGTTTGTAATACTTATACTTATGTATTTAACTTGTTGGACGGGGAAAGAGAAAACGAACGGATTTTTGTTAGTCCTTCTGTCATCTTGATGTGTTTGAAGTTTAAACATGCCGACGCTTGTATGTAGTAGTGGCAGTGCAGTGGTGCCTATCTTTCGTCCTAAAACGCAAGCAGGGTAACATTGTACTGAAATGTAAGCAGTTTAGTTTCATTTATTATAGCAAAACATCCTCTTCTGCTTTCTTGTATCTCTGCTGTTTGAAGAGGGATGATGGAAGGAGATGGAGAAGGAAGGGTGAATAAAAACTTACGAGTTTTTTGTATGCATAAACACACACACACACACATACGTAAACTCTGGCTTAGGATCTACTTAAGTTAAGTTTAGTAGATTCAAATATTGCTCTTCAGTTTTAGTTTCATTCAACTTTCACTTGAAGTAAAGTTGATGCACTACAGCTGTGGAATATGGATGGATGAAATAAAATAGAAAAACTAAAAAAAATAATTTAATATAATGTTTTTATTGCTACACATTCAAAATTCTGTAATGATGATGATGATTATTTTTCTCGCCTACGCAGATAAATCCATGGAATGTAAACGATTCATTTATTTCCATGAAGCTATGATGCCGTCTCCCTTTTCGAGTTTGGTTAGTTTTTTGTTTATCGTTATTTCAGAGTTTTTGGAGAGTGAAGTGGAAGAAGTAGAAAAGCAGAAAAAGAAGAAGAAACAGAAAAAACATATTTATCGCTAACAAGCTTAAAGCTTCCATCCATCCAATGCAATCCATATCTTCGTTCATTCTTACATTTCTTCTCGTCCTCGTCCAAAGATATTTTATTTAGTTAACCTACGATTTCCTCCTTTTTCTTTCATTCACCAAGGAAAAAAATCAACTTGCGTGCCGCCGCGCCATGCCAAGCCATCGCATCAGAACATGACCCTTATGTCGATGTCTGCCGCTGCATTGGAGTAGTTCAAAATTGATAGTTACGTGTATTATTAGTAAAAGGAGTGAGTGAGTGAGAAAGTGGGAGAGGGGGATTCCTCTTGAGTCATGGAGGTTTGCGCTTTTGGCTTTAGTATATTACGTACTTGATATCACCACCACAAAAAGACGAAATGATAGGAGAAAACAGCACCACCACCACTGCCACCACGACATTCTAACTCTCAAATGGCCTTTTTCTCTCTATCTTACAAAAAAAAAAGTAAAACCAAAAACCAGGAGCACAAACCAAAAAATAGTTAGTTTTTCTTTCTCGCTCTCTCTCTCAAGTTGATAGTTGAGCAGTGTGATTACCGACCCGCTTATGGATGTTTTTATTTTTTCTTCGTGTTCCTTATTTTTTTCCTTTATTTGTAACTTTGATGGTCGGGGAAGGAGCAGCAGAGGAAAGGGAGAAGAAAGAGGAAAGGATGAAATGTCGTTACCAGAATTCTATCATGCGTTTCATCCCCACGGAGGAAACTTGCTTCGTTGCAGCTACTACAACGCAGCTCCCTTTTTACTTTTACTTTTACTGATAAAAAAATTATTGCAGCAGCAGCAGCAACAACATCAACATCTTATCTCTTTTTCATTCAATACTCTTCTAGCAAAAAAATCACACATTTTATCTTCAATTCAAGTTCATGATGATGATGCAATAGAGAAAGAGGAAGGAGTAAGCGATAGAATTGGAAAACAAGAAAATAAAGGGAAGGAAAAAAGAAAAAGCAAGACAGGGTAGTAATAAAGTTGGTCCAGTTACTTCGATCCAAAGAAAGTTCACCAAAAAATATAATCATAGCGATAGTCATCAGATCACCACAACATCATCAGCATCGTGATGAGTATAAAAGTAAGAACGAGTTTATTGGAAATGGTAGGGTGAAACTTCTCTTCTCTAAATCTAGTATGAGAAGGAGAGCTGTCCAAACTTCCGGAAATCTTGAAATGAAAAGGAAGTGTCATTGACAATCATCGTTATCGTACATCGCATCGTTGCTAACTTGAGTCTTTTTTACTTGCATTGCGACGATGATGAGGACATGATTAGGAAGGGAGTCTGATAGTGTAAATCGATATATTATATAAATCATTTACTTAATTAATGTGAATTTCTCTTATTTAACAATAAATCAATGAATAAAAAAATCATACAATCATGTTTTACGTATTAATTTAAAACTGAATAGCTTACCTAATCTACTTTGTGTGAGCTAAATTAGTGTGTGAACAATTTAATTATTGATAAACGTTTCTTTAGAGGAAGGAATCTAGTTGATTGGAACTATTAAACGTGCATTAAAAATCTATGCAGGCGTTGATTTATGTTTTCCCAAAAAAATTACCGAACTTTATTTACCTGCAGCTTTAGGAGGATATTACATCACTTCAGAGGTCTTAAGCAAGCAACTAAAATTTTTTATATCATGCGTCCTTCAGTTTTTATTAAATCATCTTGCAATAGTAAATATATAAAATGTTTAAACAATACCTCAATTAGTTTTAATTAATTAGAAACACTATTTGAACAGATACAATAAAATAAACACAATGCAAAAGTAATTAGAAATATTGCGTGCAATAAAAATGAGCATCTGTTTACTGACATTGCCTCATTAGATTAATTATCTATACTACAACTCTCAATATTAAAATTTGTTTTCATGTGTATCACAAACAAACACAAAATACATTTATTTACATACTTTAAAATAAATGATGTTTCTTAAACAATACCAAAGCTTCCAATGTTTGGTTTGTCTACTAGTATGACAGAATCATTATCAATTTCTGTTTTGTGCATCATTTTTCTGTTAACATGTGTCCACTGTGTAACTAGTCTATCACGTCATGAGTACAATACTGAACGGACTGAACTGTTGCAAGTTAGTAAACACGAATTTATAAATATTTTTTTTAAATCAATGACAGGAACCACTTGTGCAAACGCATTACATAATATTCTCGATTATTTACATAATTCACATTCAGAAAGATTTACAATTTCTTCTGGGAGCGTCTATGACTCTAAGTGACCCACGAGAAGTAAAAGTAAACAAGATCCTGATGGGATTCAAAGAAAAAGAGTTCCATGATGGGATCGAATCTCACGGCAGATTATTTCCTGCTGCACAACATTTCTTCAATGTTAAAGATGTCACCGAAAGATCGAAAGTGTTTCAAATAATAAAAATCCTTCCGAAAGGTAAGTCAATGACACGTCAATATTTTCATGAATCTCGTAGTAATGCAAACTTTAATTTCACAGGCGGAAATCTACATTTACATCTTGAACCAGCTGCAAATCTGAGCTTCGTCATTGACAATCTAACCAAATGGGATGACTTGCATTATTGTGTGAAGGAAAATGATCATTTGATGTTTCGATTTTCTAACGATTCACATTTAAAAAGTTGTAGAGAAGATAATCAAGTTGGGTGGAAATCAGTGAGAGATTTATATGCAAATGCATCCAGTGAGAATTTGGTTAAAGAATGGTTCTTGTCTAGTATGAGCTTGCTGGCTCAGCGTCGATCAGGTATTTAATAGAACATTGGTCAAAACAATTCTACAGATTTTGTAAACCTTCTTCCATTTTCTCTACTCATTAGTAAATTAACGAAGTAATTAATCACATTGCATTTAACATGTAGTGATGAATATGGACGCAAAATCAGCCTGGAACACATTTGAAGATTCAATCTCGACTGTTTCTAGCCTAGTCAGGTATGAGAAGGCTTTGCGGGAAGTTTATTACCACATTCTGTTGGACCACTACAATGACAATGTTTTATATGTGGAAATACGAAGCTTGCTCCGCTATGTAGGTAGTTGTAATTCGTTTAAAGAAACCTTTACAGCTGTCTTACTTTCTACATTAAATGCCTTTTTTAATTATCAGATGTATCGTTTGAATCAAACGTTTCTCTCACCAAGTGAAATTGTGGAATTATGTCAAGAAGTAACGGAACAGTTCATTAGAGATTACCCGGACTTTTGGGGCGCAAGGATTATCTACTCACCGCATAGATTTCATGATGTTGATGAAATTAGGAAATCGTACGTATTTTAAGTACTACGAAACGTACTTATAACTGACGAATTTTAAATCAATTGAAGCAGCACTTCGTATCTTGGTTATCATTGACTTATTTTAAATTTAAATTTGCTTATTGACGCCAATAGGTTACACGAAGCAGCCGTTTTGAAAGAAACATTTCCTTCTTTTTTTGCTGGATTTGATTTGGTTGGTCAAGAGGACAAAGGAGTGCCTCTGACAAAATTTCTTCCTGACTTTATGGACGCAGCAGAAAGAAATGTAAAGTTTTTCTTCCATTCTGGGGAAACAAGTAATGAAAAATAAACTTTAAGAAAGGTTCGTTGCAAATTGAATTGAGTTAAGAATAGTTTAATTGTACATAGATTGGTATGGAACAAGCATTGATGAGAACCTAGTCGATGCTATTCTACTGAATACTACCCGACTTGGTCATGCATTTGCATTGTATCGACATCCTTTACTGTACAAAATGGTTAAAGATAGGTCAATTGCAGTCGAAGTTTGTCCAATTTCTAATCAGGTCTGTTTTTCATTTCAATTTAGTCTGAATGGTCAAGTATTTTTAAGAATAAATGCAAAAATTGGAAAGTTTAATTGAATTCAATTTAGGTTTTGCAGCATGTTCAAGATTTACGGATACATCCGGCAGGAACATATTTCCGAGATGGATTTCCGGTGGTGGTGGCGAGGTAAATATGCAATTAAATTTAATTAGGATTGAAAGATTCAAGTTTATTTTTATAATAGTTTGTGTTTGGTTGTAAAAAATGGTTGGTCTTTAGCGATGATCCAGGTATGTGGGGTGCTGCGCCATTGTCGCATGATTGGTACGCAGCTTTTATGGCGATTGCTGGACAGAAAGCTGACCTTAGATTTTTGAAGCAGCTTGCAATAAACTCAATAAAGTAAGTTGGTTTAAAGCAAAACTTACTTGTGGAATAAATACATTTAAAGACGTTTTACGACAATGACAGATATAGCGCAATGGCTGAGGCAGAGAAAGGGATGTATTTGAAGAAGTGGGAGCAAAAATGGGAAACATTTCTGGATAAAGTGATTGATGAGTACAGATAATCGAACGAAGTTCTTCGGAGTCGTAGAAACCACAGACAACGAACCATCTACTTATACAATGCAATAAATTACGCAAAAATATTATCAAAAGCGTTGATTTATGTTTCAAAGAAAACTTTGCGCTAAACACTTCTTACATGTACTATAATTATGTTAATGCTAGTTTAATATCTATGCACGCCAACAATTTTAGTTTCATGTTTTTAAAAATTTAATTATTACTCAGTCTTGAAATCTCATAATAAAAAAATTAAATAATATCTCAACTTGTATAAGCCAAAATACTGCCAAAAACATTTCAGGTATAAAATATTTAAAAAGTATGAAAGATCTAGAATCTAGAGGAATCATTAATCACAAATATTTACGTAGGATTTAAAAATAATTATTGTATTCGATGTTGCGAAATAAACAAATTCAGTCTTTAAACACATTATGCACGACATTAAATATTATTTATGTAAATTACTATAACATATTGGATTAGATTTGTTAGAGCAGCGTCTGATATTGTGAATTAGATGATAATTCTCTAGCGAAAGTGAAATAACCGTTTTGCTGTGATTCACAACTCAGTAATTAATATGTTAATTTCTGACCACACTACAAGATTTAGATAACACAACTTTAATTATACATACTTGTTGTTATCAATAAAGGTTTTCTGTGTGGGTGGTGAATAAAACGTCCATGCATTGTACTCAACATCTATTCTGTTCATACAACAGCATTTTACTTTAGAATACCGGTAGTCGAAAACCCACTCAACATTAACATTAATTTTGTTATTCACACTCACACCCATTTCTATTAAAGAGAGCAGGAAGACAATGCGTTGCGTAATCTCGCATTTTCCATCATTTCGTAGGTGGCAAAGATGCGTTTTAAATACAATGGATTGTTGTGGTGAAGTGCAATGGCCCCTTTAAAATTCGTTTTATGATAATGACAGTATAAATCATTGGGAGATTTACGAAGACAAAGTAATTGGCAAAGTTTTTATCGTCAGCAGTGCATAAAACGATGATGGTTTAAAGTTACGTAGTTAATAGTTAATAAGTTGCAGCACTACAGTAATAAAAAACTGATCGTGAGTCGCATGCGTTTCTTTTCTCTTTGATATTCCTTCCAACTTGTACAGTTTTTACTCTCTGCTACTGGAAAAAAAATTAACCAAAAATTATTCTGTTGACTAATTGATGTAGCTATGCAGTTTTCAGTTTATATTTTGGAAAAGACGTTTTTGCTTTATGGTAGAATTAATCAAAAGGTTCTTTACTTTTTGCTCGCGTCAGTTTTACTGCACCAAACTAATTCCATATTTGAAGATTTCTTTTCTTTTTTTCTGTTTTGTTATATTTCCGGGTAGAAGCTAAGTTGAAGTTTACGGGTTTTTACAAAATAAGTTGAAAACAGCTTAAAACCTCGTCTAAGCTACTTTGAAGTTAATTTTTGTTCTTTTAATTCGCTTTTCATTCACTCTTTTTAATGATTTTGTGGCAGCATGTCTGGGAAATAAAACCTAAAAGCTCAAGTCAGCTTTAAACACGTTCCTAACCTAACTAAGGATATTACGACGCTTTCGTTCCATTCTGGGAAGAAGTTTTTTCATCCAGAAAAAAGGATTTTTGGGTGACGGCAACAACGCAACAACGGCAGCAGCAGTCATCAGCCACCGTGTATCAAGTATGGTGCGGTGCAGCCGTATATTTCAATAATAACAGATTTTACGCACTCGTGAAAAAAGTTCTTTAAGAAGCTTAATTTGTCTTTCAAAATAATTCTGAGATTTTTTATGTTGTTGAAAGTTGAGTGTTAAAATATACTGACTAATTTAAAGCTTTCTACTCCTCTCCCTCTTTACTACTCACACAAACGTACCGTGTCGTCAAACGCACGGTTCATTTATGATGAAAGTTTGAATTATAAAATATAATAATTACTAAAACCCACGAGGATATGAAGAAATGAACCTTATTAGAAGACATTAAAAGTTAGAGAAGAGAGAAAGAAGTCAGAAGAATTCTCATTTTTCATTCAACATAAACTTATTTTTCAAAAAATGAAAAAGAAGTGTTTTTGATACTTTGGATGTTTTGGTAGTCGCAGCCACGCAGTCATTAAAAATGAATACACTAAAGCTATAAACACTACTGAATGAATATTATAGTTAAACAGATGACGCAAAAACTAAAATGCATATTTTACCCACGCTGTGTAATTTTAATTATTTGTTTACTTAAAGAGTACACAAATATGTGACCGATTGAATTTTGAAATTGTTGTTATAAATAGGCCGAACGGGAATAAACACCGTTTGATTAATAAATTGATCGTGTTTGGTACTGTAAATAGTAGATCATTCAGGTCCAACGCAACGATTACAGAAAAATTAATTGTAAATTAATATTCAAACATGAAATATTTTTTCAGTTTATGCAGATTTCAGTGGCCACAAAAACAAATTTCATGTTTAGTGATGATTATTCCAGTAGATATCATGTTTGTAAAATTGTTGTATACTAATGCTGTCCACGGCAGTAATTGTCAGAGTTTAATTAGAGATTTGCTTTCCTTGCGTGAACTAACACAGCAATGTGAATTGTGAACAGCAAAACTATGAGCAATTAATGCATCTATGAAGACTTTTTTAGATACATTCAAACTTTAAAATCATTGATCTCTGTTATATTTATTATTTTGACATGGACAAATCAAAACATTTTGGGTTTCTTCCGTGTCAGGTCCTCTGTCAAATATCCATTTAATTGATTTAATACAACATTCGCTTTAACTTCAACATAAATGCAAATGCAAGAAAAACGACAGTAATGACTTGGATTTATCTTCCCCATTAATAAAATCGTCTAAGTCTAAACTTTTATTAAAATCATTTGAACTTCAGTTTATTAGAGCCTCCCTCACTCACTCAAAAATCAAAACAGAACTGTTTTTCAAATTATTTTTCTGTCAGGAGTCAGGAATGAGGAAAGTGATTAAATATCCTCCTCTCCTACAAGCTCATTTCAAATTCCAAATTTCAAGGTACGCGTACGACAGAATACAACATTTGCAAATAGAAATGCAATAAAACTATTTTCTTCCATGTTTTCATCACATCACAACTGCCACGGAGATTACATTTTGCTAACATTTCTATCAAAACATTTGGAGTAATATTGAACAAGATGTTTGTATTCTTTTTCTTTTACTTCCTCATTCCTCCACCACGCACGACGTCACAACTAACTAAACCAATCTTCACTACGAATAGTAAACATGTAATCGCATATCGCATCTCATCGCATTGACATCGCCAATTCATGAAGAAGAAGAAAGTCTCAACTCAAAGTCTTCTAAATTCCGAATTTAACATCAACAACATTATTCAACAAAAAAGAAGGGAATAAGAAATCTGCCTTAATATCAGCATCAGCAATGCCATGCTACGATGGAATCCGCCATCCTCTCATAGGTCGAACCAAGTCAGTATTTATCCTACAAAGACATTTTTCTTTTTTATTATGTAGCTGCTGCTGTTTTGTTGTGTTTTGTGTTGCGTTGTTGTCGATGTCGATGTCGGCCTGACGCTTGCCTTTAGCCTTCGCTTCGGAAATAATGAATAGTCGAATTTCATTCTTTTTTCGCGCGCGTGGAGGAGGTACTGCTGTTATGTTAAGTTGTGAGTGTGAAGTGAAGATGATAGAAGAAAGCCTGGAGATAAAATATCTCACACAAAAGGAGCCATATCATCATCGATCTTGACATCCAATCTACTGACATCATATCCATTTCCCTGTAAGTTATCGCTTGCAATATCTCCAGCTTCAGTACCACAACTCCAGCAAAAGATAAGATGAGATTCGGTGAGATGCGAGACCCCTTTTTACATTCCAGATATCACTTTTACCAATATTCTTTGGGTTACTCACATACATCAGTGGAGGCAATGGCAACAATTCTCAATAAAAAGGAGATCATGATGGTGATGGTGCTGAAGACGACGATGACGATGATGATGAAAATGATTTTGCCAGCGGTGTCATCATGAAAGACGGCATTATTGCTAACTTTTTTTAAAAAGAGAGAGAGAGAGAGCGCGCGCGAAAGAAAAAATAATATTAGAGGATAGTACTTCAGATGGAAATGATAGCCACCACCTTCGCTGTGGGATACACAGATAAGTTAAAAAAAGGACAAGGAATACTTTTCCCGTATTTTCGTTTTTTATCTGTGTATCTTCTTCTACATCAATATTATGTACATATATTATTCGCATCTTCTTCTTCTTCTTCTAAAAGATTCATTTTCTCAACAGCAGCAGCAGCAATATTGCTAATCCCTTTTATCCTTAATACTTTTAGATATAGATGAAAAGCCCTTGTCAAATATTCGGTTTCCTTCTCTTCTTTAACCATCCATTTCATTCCATCCATATTATACTCTTCTTTTTCTCTTTTCCCATCCTCCTCCTCTCGCCTCTTTTTACTGATAGAAACATGTGGAGTGTTGTCAGCAATAAATCTTCATATGCTAATAATGCATTTACGGATAAAAGGAAGTAGGCATAAAGAAG
>JAHZNJ010001253.1:0-13807 GCA_027744475.1 Lepidocyrtus cf. sotoi NNG-2020 | reverse complement strand
CCGTAATGATTCCAAATCAATTTGTTATTGAGGAAACTCCTAAAATTATCCCTAGTCCCGTTACAGTTTCGTAGGAGAGCAAATTAGAAAAATATTTTAAGCCTCAAGCTCGTTCCTCGTTGAATAAAAATCCCACCTTTTATTTTACTTTACTTGAGATGATGTCTCCATCCGCTACTCCAGCCATACCATAACCACCTTACCACCACCACCCTTTTTTTCTTCTACAAAAAAATCCTTTTTTCCACCTCTCGGAATAATTTGAGCTAATGCAATTAGTTAACTGGTAGCTAGCATAAAATTTTTATATCTATCCTCGGCGTTTCCGATACCAGTCAAAACTCTTAAGCGTATCGTATCGTATCATATCAGGGTAGATTCATCAGCATTTAGTAGTGAAGGCTCATAAAAATATCATGATCATCGTGATCATCATCATCATCTCCTCCTCCGAAAAAAAGTTCAGTTTTAGTTCAGAGAGTTTCAGCTGGGTTGGAATTTTTATTCCCCAACAATCTTCATTGATCTTGAATGATATACATTAAAACACAAGTGGTTTTTTTCACAGAGGAGCAGCAGCTCATTCATTCATCTAGCCATATTGATGATGACGACGATGATGATGATGATGATGATGATGATGGTGATCATGGTAAAGCGTTGTTGTTAGTGGTTTGGTTTCATTGAATTGGGAGAGACACAAGTATTACACTTGAATACTTTTCCACCTCACCTCAATTCTCAACCAGCAAGCTTTTCTTCTTCTTTCCTTTCCTTTCCTGGAGATTTTCTTTCTCTATAGAAAAAAGTTGGCCAGCTAAAATTTTTTTACGGGTAGAGCTCTCTTCTCTCTTTTTACTAATGCTCCGTATAAATACTACAGTAAAACTTAACTAAACAAGGGAAAAAAACCAACCAAACCAGCAAAGCAAGGGAAAGAAAAAAAGAAAATCCTCTTCCCATTTTAATCTCATGCCATCATCAGCACTTCACCGTTTCTCTCTCCCTCTCCTCCACTAAATGAATACATTGCTGCTGCTGCTACTACTTACTTATGTATTTTTTTCTAATATAAAATGAAGAGTATTTTTTCTATTTCGTGGAGCTGGTTGAGTGAGAGTTTCAACAGTAGTGAAAGAAGTAGCTTTAGTTAGTATCCCATTTCCTCTTCTCCATTAAAGCTTTAAGTAAGTAAGTATATATATTTGGAGAGAAAGGAGATCAGATGTACACAATTTTTATTCGTGCGAGGGAGTAAAAGCAGCAACGTCGACATCATCGTCATCACATCACATCACAACATCATCGCATCGGCATCGTCCCAGCATTATATTATATGTGTGGAGGCAGCAGAAAAAAAAGAAATGAGTTTAAGTTGGCTGAGAGAAGAGTGAGGCGAGAGAGTTGAGTGAGGGAGTCAAATGTAAAGCACTCAACTCTCGGTTTTTTTTCGTGCTCTGGGTAATTAAGCAAGCTTTGTTCACTACTTAGACTCATTTTTCCTTGACGAGAGAAAAAGAGAGAAAGAGAGAGAGAAGCTCTGTTGAAGTGAAGCTCAGTCTATCTTCTTTCTACGAAAAAAAGAAAAAAAATACATAATGCCTAAAAAACTTGGGAGCAGCAACGTAGTTTAGTTTAGTTAGTTACTTTCTCGGATTCCTTCATTTATTTAGTTAGGGATATATATTCAGAGCTGTGTGTCGTCATATGTGCCACTCCACGCTATAATGCATATGTTTCTTTGCTGATGAAGAGAAAAACAGAGAGAGAGAGAGAGAAAGAGTGAGGGAGTAAGTGAGGGACAAAATGCACAACAACACAACAAACATATCACTGAAATTAGTAAGTTTACTAGTGAAGCGCGCACACACACTCATTCTCTCTCTCTCTTTCTGTTTTAGCAGAAAAACAAGTTGAGCAATCTTAACGAAAGAGATTTCTTCATTATCTTTTTTTTCTTCTTCTTCTTCTTCTTTTGCTAAAGTAAGTAAGTAAGTATAAGTTTGGTATTCTCTCTCACTCTCACTCACTTTTCTTTTTTTCGCTTCTTCTTCTTCTTCTTCTTCTCTGCTGCTTCTTTGCCTGTCACACAAAAAAATGTAACATGAGATGAGCCTCTGTTACATCCACTCATATATCAGATTTAATCACGCTTGTACGCTTACATTTACGCCAGCAGAGCACAGAGCTGAGCACTGCAAAACGAATGTCTTAATTCATCCCAAATAATTAAATACATTCCTTCTTCCTCTTCCTCTTCTTCTCCTTCTTCTTCTTCTACCTTCTTTCTTCTATCCCTTTATACATTAAGACTTTTCCTGCTCATAATATATCATTCCTTCTCCTTCTCTTGATTATTCACGAGAGTGCAGGGATCCTAAATAGTAAACTACTTTTGCAGCAGCAGCAACAGCAGCGAAGCAGCACATTATATACGATTTCTAAGTTTTTTAAGTGTTTTGGCATGCGTGCTCGCTCATGGTTAAAAAAATGCCCGAATTATTCACAGCTGTGGTCAATAAATATTTCCAATAGTGAAGAATTTCCTTCATTTTAGCATATCATACACTATAGCAAGGCTTTATATTTAAAGCTTCATTATTACTACTACGTCAGACAGCAAGAACCATTATTATTTTTTATTCATTTGCAGCAGCAGCAGCAGCAGGATAAATACTGTTGATAATAGTGATTATTACTGGGTGGAAGAGAAAGAGAAAAAAAATGCGATGTTATAATAAATGTACGATGCCGCCGGTTTATTCTCTCTTCTGTATGAAAAAAACAAACTACAAACGAGCATTAGCACGGCTTCCTCTTCTTCATTTTCTGACTTTCTTTGCTTCTACTGCTGCTGCTGCTGCTTTTGCTATGCATTAACATTAATAAAATGGATGGCGCATTTTTCTATCCTCTTTTCCTCCTTTTCTTTTCTTCTTTCTTCTATCCTACCTTTTTTTACTCTGCTGCTGCTGCTTGCTTTGCCGTATTAATAAAACAACCAGGGAAAAAACTTTTCCATCATGAATCATAATTGTAAAAATACACTGACTAAGCTTTCTCTAGTAATAAAGGGAAGTGAGGGTTGATGATGACGATGATACTGTTGTTGACTTTACTGCGGACATTGATTTCCTCCTTTTCTTTCTAGGCTACTACACTACTACTACTTACTTTACTACAGCGCTAAAGTTGTATGAGAAGAGTTTGGGCACGTTTGTGTCATTAACAACTTGTATTATATCCTGAAGCGAAAAAGCGGAGAGAAAGAAAGAGAAAAAGAGAGAGAGAGAAAATACTGCCGCAGTGTGTGTGATACAATATACATTAGCGTTATACTTACCTACTTATTATTATACCTACATTGATGATGATGATGATGATGACACACGGGAAAGTAAGAGAATTAATCAGGACAAATCTTAAAGGTTGCAAGCATGATAGTAGTGAAGGAGCGTTTGTATTTTTGTATATAGCAAAGTTCTAGTAGTAAAGCCCATTTAATAGTAAAGTAGGGCTTAAAAGACACAAGGGCTGAAGCGAAGCTGACTGGGAAAAGAGAAAGAAAAGTTACAAAAAAAGATAGAGAGAGAGAGAGAGAGAAAAGAACAATATAAAATAGGATCGTATCGTATTTTTTCTGTGTAAGTACATAATACTCCCACCGTAGCACCGTCTCTCTCCGTTTACGTTTACGTATGTATAAAAAAGAAGAAGAAGAAGATGATGATGATGGTGACAGAATAAGAATAAAAAAGTTTCATGGTGATGGTGGTGGCGGTAGGGATATGGATGCCGGAGATGTGTCGGCAGAACAGAACAGAAACACACGCAGAAAAAAAGTACAAAAAAGAAGAAGAGAAGAGCGAGAGACGAGAGAGAGAGAGAGGATTTGTTCGTCATTTCATTTAGCGTGATTCGGTTGGATTAGGAAAGAGATTAGGTGCGCGTAATTAAAAAGACGGCTAAGAGAAAAGGACGGTCTTTGTAGTTGTAACACTCTTTTCCCTTTTTCCTTCCTGCCTGCGTCGTCGTTCGTTCGTAATTTTATAGAACAGAATAGAATAGAATAGAATAGTAAAGAAGGTAAAAAAATATACGACGATGTGATGTTGTGGAGGTGGTGGAAGTGGTGAATTCGCCTTCCTGCTGCTATTTTTCTACTATAAATATGCTATGCGATGCGGGGAAATATGTACACAACTTTTGCTGACTAGTAAAACTAGTAAAGTAAAAGTAGAGAGAAAAGAAAGAGAGAGAGAAAGAGAGTTGCTGCTTTTCCTATTAAAAAACTTGCTCATTCTCTCATTCGTTCGTTTTCCTTGAGAGAGTCACGGGCTTTCGCCTGGGAGGTTGTTGGTAGTAGATTGGTTGTGGTGGGTGTGGACCGCCTATTTTAATTAGTGCCGGATATGAGAGGCGACACTCATTCACTCAAACAAAAGGGTGGTAATGGTAAGCCTCTCCTTTGCAAAGCAGCAGCACATAATAATAAGAAGAAAGAATATGCATATTAGGTTGAGAGAGTTAAAGAGGAAGTTATAGCGAAAGAGAAGAGAAAAGAGTTGCTCCCTCATACAATATTCATTTAGCCATGCGATGAATGCTTCGTTTCTTCGTTCGTAGTTCGTAGAGCCACCAAACCAACTGAAACTCATTTTAATCAACAAAGAAATAATAAGAGGCTTGCTCATTCATTACTACCAGGCAGGGCAGGCAGCCCAATGTAAGTAGTAATAAGACTGCTGCTGTTTTATTCGCTCATTCATTTTGTATGAAAAACTTACAGTGGGGGATTTTTTTGCTTAACTGCCCCGCACTGCGAGAAAGAGCTTTCTTGCCACCATCTGAATCCGTCCATTTCATTTCCTTTATTTTATTATTCGAGCAGGAGAATAAATTCTGCTGGTTCTTTCGTAATGTCGTAATAATAATAATGAAGGCTTAGGTTTCGTCCAATTGGCTAAAGCAGAAGCGTGAATGTGTAAAGTGATAATGAGAAAAAGGATGATAATGATAATGAATGAATGAATGAAGGATGATGATGATTAAAACAAGCAACGTCGGCTTCTACTAAAGTACATGGCAGAGAATTTGCATGTTTAATTTCTCTGCGGATGATGATGATGTTGATATCGTGGTGGGTTGGGTGGAGCGAATAAAACTCGACGAATCAAAAACAAAGAAACTCTTCTACTAATACAAAATACAAAATAGTTATTTCAACCTTCAACCGCAGATTCAGTAATGTAAAATGATAAGATGAAGGTAAAATCTTGTCACCACTCAAAATTCAAATTTAAAATTATTTGATTTTTAATGAATTATTAATGAAATGATTGAGTGTGACGTTACTTATTTTTCAAAGAAAAATTTCATAATATGCAAGTGCGTGTATGTAAATGTTTGTATTCTTTAGCTGTTAAAAAACTGAATGGACTGTTTCTGTTTTTACGAGAAACGAAAATAAAATGCGCAACAAAAATTGGATTCATTTCACAATCTCATCGCAAACGATCATTCAAACAAAATTCCGCGTCACTGATACGATACGCAGTATCAAAATCCCAAGTATAATTGAGTTTTTTTTCGTTCTCTCTCACCCTCGAGTAATTATATCGGAGAAAAGGGGTAATTGAAAGAAGACTGACGAATGACGACCGTTTTCTTGCTTAGTTTATGTATTTATTATTGCATATGCAAAAGAAAGAAAAGATTCATTCTTATTCTTATTACACAAGCGCGTCTGTCATTCAATGATTCAACCAGCTCATTTTCAGTTTTATTCCACCTTGTATTTACTTAAACTAAACTTATAACGTCGGAATAGATGAATTGTTTTGGTACGTACGTAACGTACACAGTCTTTTGTCATCGCACCCTTCTCATCTCAAAATCAGCCTCATCATTTCACGTTCTTCTCTTCTCTTCAGTTTTTTTTCTTTCTCCGCTCGCTCTTGCTTCGACTCTTTTTTTCTACAAGCAAGCGTGTTCATCACATGCATAGATTTTCATCATCATAATATTATTACGCAATGGGTGCTATGCTGCTGCTCCTATTATTCTTCCAATTCCAATATATCCTTAAAAAGTAAAAAAAAAGACTTGTGCTCATCGTCAGCGGAAAAAATGCGTGCATGGCAAAGGCATGAAAATTTTTTGCTTGTATTCCGTATTCCGTACAATATGATGTGGAGGAAAGAGAACAGAGAGGAGTTACACGCATCACTATCACTCACACAGTATCATTCACTCCACTTCACTTTACTCCATATATCTACGTATATACAAAATATAAATAGTACATGGGTCGTTGTTGCCGTTACTATTCCCATTGCCATGCTAGACAGAGCCAAAGAGAGAGCGCGAGGAGCGGTGCGGTGCATTTATCGATTTTTTTTTCTGTTGCCTGCCTGCCACTCATTCTTTCTTACAACTTCTCTTACTACGAACCGAACGATCTGCTGCGTCTGCTGCTACTAAACTAAACACACCGTAACATCCCATCACATGTCCGTATTTTTTTTCTTTCTTCCTTTTTTTACAAGCAACATTCATCCTCCGTTCCGTGCTGCTGCTGTTGCTTCTTTTATGTCTGTTGTAGGAGTAGAGTAGTATAGAATCCGTTATCCGTCTGTAGAAAAAAAAGAATTTCCCTTTCCTTTCCTTTTTTCTGCTTTGATCTCAAATGCTCAAGTGCATGGCATGCTGCAGTTTTCATGCGCTTTGCAATCACACATGACATTGCAACTTCCCTTTCCTTTTCGATATTACATTGCAATTTCTGTAAAAATATAGTTAAAATCAAGGTGAATTACAAGGTGAACCAATCCTTTCATTTACAACTGGGTCCTTTACTGGGACGAGCTGCATTGTAACCAAGACAATTATCAATTTTTAAATCTATTCGGCTGTTACAAGTGGGATCCCGTCCTACTAAAAATCGGTTTATGCTCGAAATGGACCCACCTTGTAAATGAAAGGAATTCTAGATTGGTAGTTAATTCACCTTGGTCAAAATGTGTTTTCGGTGCGAAATACTTAAGCTATTTATTTTTTCTGCTGGATTGGAGTAAAAACTCACTCATTCCTATAAATAAATATAAATAAACTTTTTTTTGTAAATTACAATGGAAACAAAATTACAGCAGCAATTAATTTTAATGTATCCTATTTTGTGTTGTATTGTTGGATGTAATATTTCATTTAATGTTTGATTTTGATTGCATTTATATTACGTAATATTTGTTGATGAACGTTTATTTGTGAATGGGACAAAGAAAGTAACATCAACAGCAGTCGGCACTCTCAACTCCAATATAAAAGCTATAATATGCATATGTCCCCACAGAACAGAACTCATCATCGTCATCATCAGAGAATCGTCATCGCAGTTCTATTTCTGCTTGCACGAATAGGAGAAAATTGGAGATGACAAGATTACAACTTTTAATGGCCATGTGTTATGTTATGTGTGTTTAATATAAAAAGAGAGAGAAAAAAAATTGTGAAGAAGAGAAGAGGACACTTTTTTCGTCATCGACGAACGACAAAGAACAGAGAAAATGTAGTCCGTTCTTCACTACTCCACTTAAACACACATTCACAAAGCAATTAATGTTTATACAGAGCAATATAAGGATTATTATCTGCTCTGAAACTGCTTAAACAAGCAAAAAATGTCAGTTTGGGTTTTGTTTAATGGCTCAGCCAATGTAATATCTGGCTGGATAGCCTTCCCACTTTTTCCTCATCATCATCACAGCAACATTAAAAGCAACGTCGCGTCCGTCTTTCTTTTACTCTTCTCTTCTCTTCAAATATTTTTTTCTCAATACACTTCCATGACGTGAACGAGTACATGCTGCGGTAGCAATATTTTTCTTCCTTTCTTCATTAAGTTCGTCAATGGGAAATGAAATCATGCAATTCCCAATAATCAATCCATCCATCGCGATCGGTTCCCATCAATAATGCAGTAGCATGGCAAGTTAGCAAGCAAGCAGGGTTTCTTTCATCCTCGTAGGGAAAAATCCAAATCAATCATTCGGCGATAATTTCCTCTTCTCATTCAAGCTTGTCCTTTATTTTATCAAAGGATACAATCAAAGCTATATACATCTAAAATACTTACTTACTAATACAAAGGAAAAAATTCCGCTTTTGTTCCTTAAGTTAAATTAATGCAGAAGTGTAGTGTGATGTTAGTAAGGCAATGCAAAACTCTGGAATTTAATTAGGGTTAACGGAAAGCTTAAGCTTATCTAAGCAACTGCACAAAATTCTGATCCAGAAAAGCAAAAAAAGAAAACAAAGCCAACGCAAGAAGGGGAGTGTTTCATAAAAAAAATTCTCCTTGTATATATCCACTTCCTTTTTTGTGTGAAGTGAAGAAAAAAGATGTACAATTTTTTTCTATGCTGTGTTGTACAGTAAAAGTAGACCAAGAGCATTTTTTTATTATTATTCTACTTCATTGTCATAATCATCAAGCAGCAGTAGTGAAAAAAAACAACGGTGAAGTAGTAAATCTAATGTGCTTCATTTCCACCCTACCTCTCCTCTTTTTTTCCTACTTTATGTACTTTTTTCTCTTTCGGATTAACGCAATTCCGACTACTACTACAAACAATACAAAACGGTGTAATGTATAATGTAAGAGAAGCGAAAGTACGTACACGTTACACGATAGGAAAAAAGTTAGTTTTTATGGAAGGAACAAAGTAACAAAGGCTTTGATTCTGCCGTTCGTTTGTGAATTTAATATTATGCCGGTTTTAGTTTTTGAGACAAAAGCAGCTTTTGCGTTTACTGGTGAATTGGTGACGGTGGCGGTGGTGGTGGTGGTGAGGTAACATTTTTAGTTACTTTTACATGTGTCCACATCATGTGCGGTTATAATCAGTCACGCGAACCTCTCTCCAACAATTATTCTCTTACCATTTATTGTTCCATTTATATTTCTCGGGCTATGTATTACTGTTTTTGTTTTGTCCTTAATGATTTCAACTGCATCGGTAGTAAGAGCAGCAGCAGTGGTGGGTTGTTAATTCCTAAGTTCCACTTTTATATTGCCACGCATACATTATTATTACTGTCGTAATGAATTAGTGGAGCTCCCTTTTATGTCATTTCACCATCATCATCGTGGTGCTGCTGCTGTTGTTGTTGTTGATGATGATCTTTTTCCCCAGGGAGACTTCCAGAGAAAAAAAATGCTGAAGTATAATAGTTATTATTATGACTATGAAGAGATTTTCCACTTTGTTCCTTTAGATAACTTATTATGCAAGAGAAAGAGAGAAAAAAGAGTTTAATTTTAATTGTTTGCTTAATTGCCCTCTTTTTTCAAAAATATACAAGAACTTTTATTGCAGAAGCCATTAATTTAAAACGAAAAGATGTTTATACAATTAAGATAGCAAATCTGATGTAGTGCACGTAGGAGAGTAATGATAATTATGAGTTTAGTATTATTATGGGCAGTGGAAAAAAATATTATTTTATGAAATAAAAAAGGTAAATGTCATGTTGAAGCTTCTGTCTTTTCAGTTTTATTAACATCGCCATTCATCATCGCATCGTCATTGATGCTTCCTGTAGTGAGGAAGGGTGATGTGATGATGTTGATGATGAAACTTTAACTGCATTCCTTCCCCTCTTTAAATGACTATCTTCATTTCGGCGGACCTCCTCTTCTTTCTTTCCTCATAATCAAAATTATCATCATCATCCATAGCAGCAGCAGCAGCACTGGTCATCTACTAATATAGCTGGAGGAGGTTAGGTTAAACCATTCCCTTTTTATAACTAGACAACTTACACGATCATCATCATCATCACTATCAACTTTTTTCTTCATATATTTACTTGTTCTAATATCATATCATATTGCTGAATGCCGAGTAATTTGAAAGCTACAAAGAAAGAAAGAGGAGGACGACATTGTAGACGGTATCATCATCTTCATCATCAACATCATCTAATATCTTCTCTCCAGCCAGGAGGAGAAGGAGAAGAGAGAAGCAGCTGAAATGAGCTCTTTTTGATGACTCTCATCACTTCTCTCTCGATGTTGATGATTCCCTGGAAGCTTTATTCATTAACTTTTTTTAGAGAAAAAAATAGAAAAAAATAGAAAAAATGAACATTTTTGCTGCTTTTACTTCTACTTTTGTTCTATGTTCTCTCTCTCCCTAGCTCCCTTTTAACTTACGTTACGTTGGAAGAAAAAGAAATGAGCGCGTGTATATTAATACTTCATATCTCTTCTTATACGATTTTTTATGAGAGAGAGTGAGGAGGCGAGTTGGGAACACATTAACTCTGCTGCTTCTATCTGCTGCTTGGCCATCCCGTACGTCCATCGCATCGTCATCGTCGTCCTTCCTTTCTTCGTCCGTCGTAGTATTTATTTGGTGCCAAACTTATCAGCAGAGAATGGGAGAAGAGGGAGTGGAAGAGTGAGAGAGTAAAAAAAGCAAAGGCAGAATAGCATAAACTTACTTACGCGAACGTAGTAAAAATGAGCGAGTGAGAGAGTGAGTACGAAGGAATCAATATAATAATAATAAGCGCACGATGCGAATGCGATGCAAGGATGAAGCAGTGAAGTATGCAATGTGATGCCGTTATTATTATTAGGATTTTTTTACGTTACGTTACGTAAGATATTCTTTTCTTCATCTCTCTTGTTCCTATCTATATACATTGCATAGGTCCCTCCTTACTTTACTTTTACCCTTATATAGTCATCCTATCATAAATTATGCCGATGAATTCTTTCTTTCTTTCTCTTTTCTTCTGCTGCTGCTGCTTTTGCTTGTGTTTGCACTAATGAAGATAAGCAAGTGGAAGAGAGAGAGAAGAAAAAAGAAAGCCGAAATGAGCCAAAGCTTGCTTTTGCTTGCTTACTCGCCGTTGCCATTAGTCATTAAGGAGACAAAGCTATCTTTTTATATGTTGATGTGTGTGTACCTCTCTAATAACGCCAAACTAAATGCTGTTTTGTGTTTGATGTTCAGTGAGAGTTAATGTTGAGCTGCTGCTAAAATGATGGAGGTGGTAGTGGTGGTGGTGGTGCTGGCGTTCATTTTCTCCTTGTCTGATAATACCGTTCTTTCGTTGATGATGATGATGATGAAAGAAAAAAAATGGACGCAGGCAGACACTATATATGCTTAAGCAACAATATTAAATTACTCATACATACGTACACGGCATGGACCAATTATGACTTGATAAAAGAAGACGAAGAAAAAAGAAAGAAAAAACTTCCTAAAGCTTGCTAACTAACTAAAAGAAAAAACGAAGAAGTAAAAAGGAAGAAAGAAAATGAGACATGGTCCGGCAATTGATTTGCTGTCTTTCCATCTAACTAACTCTCTCTCTCGTTCTCGCACTGTCATTTTTATTTTTACTTTTTCCTGTCATTTTTCTCCCGATTCATGTTGATTAACAGGAAAAAATAGTAGCCCTGCTTCTCTAGCTTTAGTTTTTAGCTAAACATAAGTATAAGTTCATTTCGTGTACTATTCTCTTAATGACATCCCTTTTTTGATATTATTATTATTGCTTTTTTCGGCATTAGAGAAGAAGAAAAGGATGACACCATATTTTCCTCTTCTCTTGCTGCTGCCGAAGCACGACGCGACGTGGTAAGGCAAGGCAAGCAAGGAAAGGGCCATAAATAGACGTTAAGATTGAAAAGAGAGCGATGCGATGAAGGAAAGCAAACATTAATTATTTCTGCTCTGTACTACACTCGGCCATGTTCTGAAAATCTAATTAATGTGGATGTTTTATTATTATTATCATATCTTCCTCCTCCTGTTTCTTTTACTGGTTTCCCCGCATTAGAGAAAAAGGTTTCTTTTCCCCAAAAAAATATATTTTATTTTATCAATAGAAATGATCTAGTTGCTCGTTGTTTGTTTGTAGTATCCAGTATTGCGCTTAATAAACATTTTTTCTCTTGCAAGAGCATAGAAGCAGCGGGCAGCGAGCCGCTATCTAGAAAGGGATGATGAAATTAACACGTGCATGAGCAAATCATAAAATTCTCATTAACTGGAGAAATAATTAGAGATTTTAGTTGACCTTCTGTTAAGTAGAAAAGATTCAATTAATTCACATTTTACGTAGTTGCGAGAGAACTGAATTACATTTACAGAAGAAGGAAAATATGTGCCAATGTTTTGTGTCAGGGCAAAAGAAAACGGCCCCTGTCTTTTTTCTATTGACAAGTGTCTATGTATTTTTTGCTTATTTCTGACTTCCACTTTGTTTACAAACGCTCCAGAAAAAACCGCACACAAAAGTTGTAGTGGTCTCCGCAACATGGTAAGTCCGGTGTAATCTGTCATGGATTGTATAACAAGTGCTACTATGTATGTATTTGTGGAAAAAAGGAAGTCCCTCTTGAGCTCAGCAGCAAGCAACTGTAACTTTCTTTTAAAGAACTCAGCTGATTTCGTATTATTATATTGCAAAGAATGTAGTATTTATATGAACAGATGATGTAAGCCAAGCCACACTTATATTTGTCATCAAATACCCTTGCTTAGAACATAATGTTCCAGTAAAAATAAAATAACGGTGTAGATTTATGTAGGTTTTTATGTTACATAATAATATCTTTACTATACACTATAAAATGTATGTAGTTTTTTGTGATGGTCACTATTCACTATAAAAGGAACGAACGAAAATATATTTATAGGGAAACACAGGAAAAAACCGTTTCTTCTTACTACGAAATAAAACGGATGAGCAGTTGCGTTGCAGTAGTTGGTTTAGTGGAAGACCGTGCGTATCGTAGGTATCTAGCAAGCAAGCAGCCAACAAGAGAAAAAAAAGAAGGAAGCTTTTTACTGAAGAAATCGTTTCCTTTTTTGTTATTGCTCTTTCCTCTCTTTTTTCTCTTTTTCTCATATCTGTTCCTCTTTTTTCGTAGATCCTTAAAGGAATGATATACGAATGAATGCAGTAGTGGCGGGGCTTTGAACACACACACACAGCCTAGAACAAAATGCATTGTTTGTCCTTGAATTCTGCTGCTCGCTGCTGTGAATGTTTTGGTTGTGTGGTCGATGGCCGACAATCGCTCGTTCGTATCCATCCACATCCTCACATTGCATTGGTATGTATTTATGTTAAGGGATATCGGATATGGTTATGGCTGTGCTATAGCTTTAACGAACGAAAGTGGGATATTGGAATTTTTAGTGCGAAAAAAAAACTGCAAAGTGCATTTGAGTTTACTATAACTGTAACATGACGTCCTTGTCTGTTCTTCCGCAAATGTAATCCTTTCTTGTTTAACGGAATTCAGTTTTGTTATATTATGTAAAACAACAACCCTTTGTTTGTACTCGTATTTCCGTTTTTGTTTTTTAGATTCCCTTTGTTTTTGTTCATACGTCAAAGTAAAATATTTCTAAACAGTTGAAAAATTAAAATTGTTTAAAGATTTTTGATTTAATTTGCTGTGCTTTTTTTGCTTCCTTGTGTAATGTAAATGGTTTAATGCATTCCACCTGTTTCCTTGATAAACTTGCATGGCATAATAAGTAAGCACAGTTGCCAAAAAACAAACATCACCAGACCCAGACCGCCATATCAAGTGGGCAGGAAGAACCCAGGAGACTGCTGCTGCTTTAAATAATTTTGTTTCTTTAAAAATAATTTCGATTTTAGAGAGAAGTAGAAAACCAAAAATAATTTCAGAATCTGCTTGTGTAAATTATCCAAATGAACAGTTTAATTTTGACTTAAGCTTCAACAACAGGAATTTGCTGACTTGTGT
>JAHZNJ010001252.1:0-12412 GCA_027744475.1 Lepidocyrtus cf. sotoi NNG-2020 | reverse complement strand
TGTTGGTAAAATGGTAATTTAATCCTTTTATCGGACTCCTTGATCCCACTTTACTGAAGAATGGAAAATGGAAACTATTTGAAAATCTATATTATGATAGTATGGCTTGTAATGTAATATGGGATTACACTATTACTGAGAATGCAATGTTGAAATTGAATTTTTTTATTGGGAAATCCTCTAAACTGTGCGGAGCTGAAGGGGAAGAAACTAATTTGTACGTAGAATTGTAAAAACTGAAATGGGAACGAGGGAGCGTCATCCCATACCATCCTGTTTCATTTCTCTATTCCATTAATTTTTATCTATTTTCTATTTTGGACATTTTTCAATCAAGTTTTATTTCATAATAATAATAATGCTAAAATACTAAAACGGTTCCCGTCCGGTCCCAGGAAATTGCTAAATTTCACAGTAGCACACAGCACAAAAGGGGAGAGCGGCTTTCTTCTTTTTGGGTTTGAGTTTAAAGAGAGTTCGGCAAAATTCAATTTTGTTCAGGTGCCAACTACAACTGTTGTTATGTTATGTTCCATCTTTCACCTTCCTCCCCATTCATTTTCGTTTTCAAAGAATGATTTTTTCGAAACTAAAGATGAACGGTCAGACGCGGTGAGTATTGAAATCCTCCCATTTCCGTTCGTTTCCTTTACACTGGCGGAGAGGATATTACTCAAGTTTTACGTTGGTGGCTTAACTTAACCTGATCCTTTTCTTTACTGTTCGTGCATGCGCCTCAGCTCAGCCCCGGCCACTTGGTCGGCTCAGATTCAGCTTCAGCTCAGCTCAGCAATAACAATTCCATTCTCTCAGCATCAAAATGCCTCTTGTTTACTTTACCTGAGTCAGAGCTTGGCCATTTTCTTAAAACTTTTGTTTGGATATCAAAACAGCCAAAAAGCCCACTTTTTTTCTCTTTCACAAAAATTTAAAAACCAATAACCATTTTCCCGTGCAAATAATGCATTTTTCATGCCTTAAAAACTTAAACTTAAAAAGGATCATCATCATCATCATCCCTATCATAATACTTTTTTTTACAAGTTATGTAATAATTTCATAAATACAGAGTCTGCTTTTCTGCAATCCTATAAAACCCACAATTTATACTTCCTTTTTCCAACAACAACAGCAAAACTCTCTCTTTTCTTTAAACTTAAACTGAAGGCATTAATTTGCCCTCAAGAAAAATAAAATATCGGTGAAGAAAAGACGACGATGATGATCCGCCTGTACACGGTTTTTGACAGCTCAACTCTCTTTCTCGCCTCTCCGAAAATAAAAGGAAAAACACACGAAAGAAGAATAAGAATGGTATAAAATGCAAACAGCAAAGGCAAAAGGAATCATCCCTATTCTTATGGGAAGGGATGATGATTATTGCCGTAATCATCATCATCCCTTAAATCCTCCACCGTCTGCTGTTCTCTTCCTATGGTCGAGTTGACTTGACTGACTTGATTCTTCGTTTAGCCTACTTAAGTACTTGGAAAAGGTATAAGGCCAGAAATAAGAATGATGATGATGATTAGGTACGATGAAGATTATGATGGTTATGTTATGTTATGTGGTATGGAATTAAGAAGGCATAATAATTTCCATCTTTTACTCTCTCTCTCATCTTCCTTTCTTTTGTTTACTTTACCGATGGAAGCATTAATCCTATGAAAAAATCACGTACTTACATTTACATTAGAGATTGGACTTACTTAAGTACTCAAGTAAAGCACACACGAGAAAAAACTACTTTTGTGTTGTTGTGTGGATAAGTCAAAGTCAAGTCGGCCAAGCAATCCATCCAGCAATTCAAAATTTCAACTGTGGTCCGTCGTTCGTTCGTTCGTCAGTCTCTCACTCAATTCAAGTTGGTGGCGGCTGCCATTGCGTTGCTGTTGCTGGCTTATGAAGATGACGATGATGATTATGAACACTATTTTTCCTTGTCTTTTCGTGGCTTGTTAAAGTGAAGGTAAGTTAAGTACGCAAAGAAACGAACGATGCATGTTTTTCGGATAATAAGAAGTAAGAAGGCTCACTCGAGTGGAGAGAGACTAAAGGAAAACCGAGATTAAGTTTGACAGGATGACTTGACCTTGTCTTCTCCTCTCTTCTGT
This sequence comes from Lepidocyrtus cf. sotoi NNG-2020, assembly GCA_027744475.1. Lineage (NCBI taxonomy): Eukaryota > Metazoa > Arthropoda > Collembola > Entomobryomorpha > Entomobryidae > Lepidocyrtus > Lepidocyrtus cf. sotoi NNG-2020. The sequence goes on along the minus strand of JAHZNJ010001252.1, from coordinate 10,298 downwards.
CTTTGCTTTCTTTTGATGTTTGACGATGATGATTGTAAAGAAGACGAAGAAAAAGTGATTCCTACTGCAGAGCGTAATATATGAGCTTCTCTCGGAGTTTGAATTGTTTAAATGGAGATACTTACTTTACTGTACTACAACAGTTAAGTGAGAAAGGAGTAAGGAGGGAAGCGATTTTCAACGTGTGCAGTACTCGTTTCTTCCTCACGACTTTCGAGTAAAAGTCGTGATTACTTTAACTCACTCAGCTCAACTTATAACAAAGTGTAATGGGTATTTTGCAGAGTTGTGTTGTTTGTTGGTAAAATGGTGCATTTATTGGCCATATGTGTCCAATACGCGTACGTTTTCAATAATTTTTTTTCAAGTGATTTTTTCTCTCTCTTTATCTGTTGGTGTAGATGAAATTATCGTTGAATAGACACCATCACGTGCGTCCATATTTATTGATGAGGATCACTTTTCTTCTACCGTTTCGACAGGGCTCTTCATTACCGTCATCAACATCAACATCGATGATCTTAATCATGATCGGTTTTAAAGCTTAAACAGTTCCGTCGTTTCCAATATGCTGCTGCTGCTTTTGCTTTGCTTTCGTTGTTAAGTTAAGAAAAAATCTTTTTAAAGTTCCCTTTCAACTTTCAAGGATAAAAATATATTCAGTATTCAGATGGGGAGAAAACAGAAGAAGAACGAAGAACAACAAAGACGTATTCATCCTGGAATTAAGCTTGTCCACAGTGAAAAACCGACTTTGTTTTCTTTTCCTCAGCAGCAATATTTACAGGATTTTAAATGGCAGCTGCTGCCAATACTACTGCTACGAATGATTTTCTTTTTTGTTATTTTTGGGGAATCCGATTAGCTTCTATCTTTCAAGAAGGGAAATGAAATGCATATCTTCTTTACTTAACAAGGAGGCAATTGACAAGATAAACGGAACCGGATTCCTCTCTCTCTCTCTGTCTCTCTCTATTTCCAGTGAAATCCAAATAATAATACACGAAGAAAATCTATTAGTAAATTAGAGAGCAGCATTTGTCTGTATCGTGATGGTGATGGAGGAAAACAATTCTCAGTCAGAAGCTCGTCAGAAACGCGGAGATTTCTTCGAAACTTTTTTTTATATTTATTTAACGAGGAAAAACAAATAAAAGCATCCTGATGCGATGATTACATTTGACTTGACTGCTGCTTCTGCTGCTTAAAAAAGAAATCTGAATTCATCACGTCAGCATTGCATTTTAGCTTCATAGCTTCCTTCCAGAAAGGAATTATTATTATGCCTCATTCCGCTTCTTGTAAATTTAGTTTTTTTACCCAAATAAACCAGCAGCAGCAATAACAGCAGCAGCTTTTGAAGCAAGTTTATTATTTCCTTAAAAAATCTTATTGCTGCTGCGTTGCTTTGCTTTTGCTGCTCCTTTTTTTCTTTTGAGAAGCTCCTCCTGAATTTTATGACCTTTAATAACAGACTCAAATGTCCATTTTGTGCTGACTGACTAACTACACTGATGATGATGATGATGATGATGAGAATGAGAGTCCAAATATGTACGATGATGAGGAGCCTTCATTTTTTTCCTTCGAGTCAAACTCAACACCGTTTCCTTCTCTGTCGGGTCGTTGTTTCGTTGTTTGGAAGTCTTCGTATGTAATTTCTTTTTTCCATGATGTTAAAGTTAATGTTTGTAATGATGAGAGTGAGTGTAAACTCTCTTGTTTGGATTGGAGCAGTGCTTCTGTTTCTACTTACTTTCTTACAACTACGCACTACTACGCATTTCTTCCTTTAGTAATGCAAAAAAAATTAATGAAGGTCTTCAAAGAAGAAAAATAAACACATTTTGCTTTACTCTCTTCCCAAAACAGAGAAATTTCTCCAAATAAAAAATCCTAAGCAAATTGAAGCAAAGCAAGAATAAATTTCCTCTTTATACTTTTCTTCTCCTCGTAAATCCCTTTATAATAATAGCGTACTCCTCCGAACATACAGACGCTCGTTACAATACACAAAATTTTAAGAAAAGAAAAATATACCATTCATTTCTCTTCTCCAGGGACAAAAAAAACTGCGTGTGTTTTGTTCTGTCGATAATGCTGAGGAGGCACGCAACCAGGTAAAATGCAGGAAGATTCAGATACAGACTACTGCGGTGGTGGTGCTGGTTAAGGTGATTACGATGATGAGATGATTCAACAGTAATTTATACTAAACAAAAAGGAGCCTCAGCAAAAAATCTCCGGCTGGCAGTTCTTTATGAGAATGTAATGTAAACTAATGCTTTTCTCGTCTTCATTTTCAGTTTCAATAGAGAAACTCAATATATGTTCCTGTCCTGGACACATATTTACGTAGGCATTATGATTATGATCCGTCGTTTCGTAACGGCTCGAAACTGCCATAGAAAGACATGACGATAAAGTTGATGGAGAAAAACAAGCTCTATAAATGTCTTCTCTTCGGCTCCCGCCACTACTACTGCTGCTATATAATCATTATTTCATTTCTTCACAAGCAGACGAAATGGATGAAGGAGTAACTGATTGACTTGACGGTGGTGAGAGAAAAAAGTGTAATGTATTACATGACATGACTGTAGTAATAGCAAAAGAAGACAAGGCACAAGGCAAAACAATTTTAAATCGCTGTTTGTGTTTGTAAGTGTAAGTAAGCAAGAATTAGAGAGTTTTTGTCTCTGTTTGTTGTTGGTTTTGTTTCTCATGGAAAAATAATGGAAATGGATAAAAAGTAGAAGAGCGGAGGTCTCTTCTTTCTTTCTCTTAAGTCTTAAACTTGCCATTTAGTTTTGTTTGATGATGACTCGATGGCAATTTAAGTTGCTTGGTCCATCATCATTATTACTAACTCGTTTATACATATTTTTTATTATTTGCAGTACTGGATTTGTTCCCATTTATTATTACATAATCATCATTCATAATAATAATATTGTTGTGAAGAACTGAAGAAGTAAGTAAGAAAGGAAATTGACTGGACGGGGCTTACTTACTAGCTACTTACGTTTACGTAGTTTTTAAGTGAAATTGAGGAGTAGCATTTTTATTTGTGTTAAGAGTAAGTAAACTCTGTGAAAGAAAAAAACTGATGTGAAGTAAATTTTGGACGGGGCTTACTTACTAGCTACTTACGTTTACGTAGTTTTTAAGTGAAATTGAGGAGTAGCATTTTTATTTGTGTTAAGAGTAAGTAAACTCTGTGAAAGAAAAAACTGATGTGAAGTAAATTGAAAGGAAAACGTCATGATTTTTTTATCCCGTGTTTAAATGATATCATTTTTTTATTGTGTTCCATTATCAAAGTGACTTTTGTTGGTAGAGTGGAAAAGAACAAAAAAATCTAATTTTACATTACACCTGTCAAAAAGCAAATTGCGTTTGTGATTTGATTGGGATATTGGGTAGAATTTTTTATATAATAATAAATGATGATGATAATAATATTTATTTATTTACAAGTTCTGCTCTGAAGAAAAACACTAAATGTTTTGTTTAGGAAGGGCAAAATGTCATTTTAATAAAGCTTTTAGCTTTAAGGTACGTTATGTAATAAGAAAAAGAAAACGAATAAAAATTATGTTCTTTCTGCTGATGAGATGCTCAGCTTGACGACGACGTGCTTATGTCATAATAGCCTTTCCGTTTTTATTCATTTCATTTCTTTAACCAGGTGGCTATATAGGTACTGCTCTGATTTTCATTTCTTCTTTACTCACTCTTGCAAGCAGCAGCAGCAGCAAAGTTCTTTGTGGGGAGGAATTAGAGTGAGAAATGAAACAGTAAAATAAAATAATAATAATATTTATCCGGCCTTCTCTTTCTTTCTTCTTCCATTTCCATCCATCCGCCAACTTTACCACTAGACTAGACGGACACAACAGCATTTCTCATGCTTTTTCTTTCTCTCTTCTGCTTCACAGCTTTTATTCTTTGCGATTCGTTCCTCTCAGGAGTGAGGTTCACGAGAAGTCAAGTCCGGCAAAAAATAATTTACTTCGGTTGAGCTAAACACATGGTTTGTTAGTAGAATAAAATATCATCAACAAAACACGCTGACGATGCTCATGCTTTTCTTTTTTGCTCGAACGAAAGAGTAAGCGTGGTGGTGTGGTGGATCACTGACCAACAACAGCACAGTTCTAATGGATATCAACAACAACAAACGTTCTAGCTTAAGTTAAGCTAAGCTGTTTTTTTTATATCTGTAAATTTCTATTTCTCATTCCTTCATTTCATTTCATTTCTGTTAAACTACAAAGTAATCTGAGTGGACATCATCATCGTCATTAAACTTATGTTCTGTTTAGTTGAATCTGTGTACACCTGACTCGCAGAAGAGAGAGAGAGAGAACAGAACGATTAGAGAGAAAGGCGGTTACGTTTACGTTTTTACGTCTGCTGCTATTGCGGCAGACTCCTTTTTACTCCTTTCGATGTCATAAAGAAATCAAAGCAGATCAAGTTCTCCACTCTACTTTATGGTCATTCCTTTTTAAGAATTTGGAGCTTTCAGTCAAGCCAGTCAGCCGGATGGATGGATGGATAGATCAGCAGCCCAGGCTAAGTAAGTAAAGTAAGTAAATGTTATAGAAGAAAGCTAACTAAACGGATAATACATTTTTTTTCTTTTGCTTCATCTCCTTCTTCTTCAAGCTTTAATCTTACTCCATAAAAGGTCGTGTATTTTATTTTACCTACCGTAAAGTAAAGAGTAAAGATTAGATGAAAAAAATGTGGAATAATGCGATGATGAAAAGGGTTTTCTCCTTTCTGTGTGTTAATACCGAAAAATTTGTTTTCGTTTTAATAAGTAAAGCCACCACAATATTATGATGTTTAATGTAGGGAGAGAGAGAAAGAGAAAAGATTAGGCATTATCATAATTTCTCATTTTTGTTCTTCTTCTTAATAAAGTCAATAAAACTTGCTTTGCTTGACTTTTTTTATCAAGAGGAGAATTACCTGCTGCCTGTTTGTGCCTACTCATTCATTCCATCATAATATTGTATCATCTGTCTAATAAAAGCAGACCATTTTATTTGCGGTGTGATTGGCCGGGTCGAGCACACAACGACAAGTCGACAACAATGGCCAAGTCGTCCCGACGACTTATTTTCAACTTAAACTTTCATCCACTTATTTATTGTTTAAGAAGACATTATTTTTATCTTCTCTTGACAAAGACATTTATTTTTTTTAAAGAAATTAAGTGTAACCGGTAAATAGAATGGGATTTCGATGATGTACATAAATAAGTGTGATATTATTATGGGATGAGGTTAATCAAAGGAGATTAATTGAGCACAAATATAGAGTGAGAAGAGAGTCAACTTTTTAACACTAGTTTACTCCTTTAGTAGCACTGCTGCGCTGCCATTACGGTTATCTACATCACCAACAAACATTATAAAATTCATCATTCATCTAAAACGAAATAAATTACTTTTGTTTACCAAACTCAAAGAAGCTTCATCGTCACATTCAAATCTTACAAAAAGTTTATTTACTGCTGCACCTTTTTTTCTTTCCTTCTAAAAACGGATTTAGTAGAATGAAAATGACTTTTGCGAAAAAATTGCAGAAACAAGCACTTTCTCAGAAAAGGAGAGACAAAAGTCAGTAAGTATAAATGGTTGATTGGTTGTGAAACGAGTCGAATGCAGAAGGATAAAAATGTAAAGTAAAATGGACTGAAAGAAAAGGTCAGTGAGATTTGCTTTTGCCTGTTGTTGTATAATAATAAAAGTAATGCAGAGCAAAAACAGAAGACGAAGAATGAACGGGTGCAAATAACAATAACGATAGCAATAACCGCATGTGAATATCGCAAAAAAAATACAGACGATGATGATGACGATGATGATTATGACGGTGCAGTTTGCAACGGGACTCTATCTCTAAAGAAAGACTTGTTGAAGTGGTGCTGGTGATGGTGGAAGTGTTTTCTTTTTATTTAATGCAATAATTTTGTTTTTCTCTCTTTCTGTTTCACGTTTCGTTTAAAGAAATGACTTGTTTCACAGGAGTGATTATGACATGATGGCTACATGTAATAAACAATAAAAAAAATAAACTGACGATGAGTTTTTACATGCAGCCAACTGTTTTTTAACTAAAAGTAAGAAGTATTATAAAAACCAAACCAAGCCACCTACGTAATTCTTAATAAGTATGTGACGGCGGTGGTGGTAATAATGTTGCTACTGTTTTACTGCTGTTTCCCAAATAAAGAATAAAGTTGGGAGCTTATTTTTTTAAAATGATTTTCGTTTACTTTTATACGTACAGGTGAGTAAAAGGAGTGGAGTGGGGAGATGATGATTTTGCGTTGCTTTGATGTTGATGAGAAAGCCAAAAATGTTTTTTATTTTTTAAAAATAATTTCCCTATTGACTGACTTTGCGGATGATTTGCGACTTTGCAAGTAAGGAAAGGATGATGATAATGATTATCTTTTAAGAAAATTATCTACTCCTGCTGCTGTTTTTGGGGTTGGCTTTAGATTTTAGTAGTCGGCCATAATAATACTGCTACTCCGTATGTAACGTAAATGAAGTGAGAATAACCTTTTTATCAGAAGAGAGAATGAGAAGCGAAGGAATAAAGATGCGAGTGAGTATAACATTAGTACAACTCGATAGAATCCTGTTAAACGACTCCTACTATAAAAATTATATACTAATTAGCATTTTAACAAACCGAGTCAGTGAGGAATGAGTCTGACTGATCATGATGATGGTGCAGAAGATGAAATGGCCATAATAATTTTACTACTGGTTGCATTGCAACTGAAGGAATGTAGGTTGGGAGTTGGGACAGGAATGATAAGACCAGTAGCAAGCCTATAAGAATGTAGGAGACCCGCATCGCATCATTTTCGTCTGTAGTGCAGAGTGCAGACTTGACTTCTCAGCTGCACCTTTCACAAAGATCATTTTCATCCTTATACTGATCTTCTTCACATCATCGTCGTCGTCATAATCTCTTTTTTTTTGAGTAATTTGGTAAGAAAAAATTGATGATGATAATGATGAGATTGAATATTAAAACCGTAGTGGACGTAGAATTGTGGTTCTCCTAATTTTATTTGAGAAGAAGAAACCGATTACAATTTTCTTCTAAGGAATTTGATTGGATATTAGAAAAATTAAAAAGCCCATTATTGGAAATAATTTGTTTGAATATAAAATTGATTTGATGGAGGGAGATTGTCGACCATGTAATGATGAAGAAGAGAGATGATGATGATGATAATGAAAATGATCATTATCATTCCAAAACTGTTAATGCATTTGTCGAGTTCTTCAGCAAAAGAAGGAGCAGCAACAGCAACTTTTCAAAAACTGATCATCCATCCATAGGAAAACAAAATAGCAAAGAAAGAAAATTTACAACAACAAGAAAGGAGGAAAGGACGACATCGACAACACGACAGCTAGGACCAAGTCAAAAGTCATGTCAGAAAGCTGTAAAAATCTATAAAGTTGTAATAAGTAATAACCTGCTGCTGCTGCTACTACTTTTGAAACCAAACAACATCATCTCTATTAGCACTAGCTCAATGCTTACACTTCACAAGAAAGACAAGAGAGGTGGTAAAGGTTTTAGTTTTCGATGATAAAAAACATTTTTTATATTTTTTATCAAAGGAGTGAGGTACAAGACAGGTGAAAAGACAGAAGCTGTTTTTTTTCGCTAGCCAAACACATTTTGGCAGTTTTCTGATAGCCCTCTTTAAATATTCCTTCTCTTTCTTCATTTTACTAAATTTTTTCTAAGAAAAAGTTGGGTTTTCAAGATTGCTGTGTGTATAGTAAGTAGCAATGAAGTAATTGACTCCTCCATAATATTATAATCTTATGTAATGGATCTTCTTTGCTTCTTCTATGAAGACTTGATCCCTTCTTCTTTTTCAGCTTCTCCGTCTTTACATCTTCTTTCACTTTACTTGATTATCGTCGTGAGGAATCACACTATACATGCAAAAAATAAAAAAAAATATCAAACTAAACAAGATAATCATCGTCGTCCTCTCATGTTGACCATCATCCTCAGCAGCATCAATTCACATCATCATTATTATAATAGGCTGCTGCGTCTTTTTACACGATCCTGCCTGATCTACCTGTCGGACTCATGCTTAACCTTAAATATCTTTGATTGTTTGATCGTCACATTTGCTACTGGGCTTACTTGCATCGTTTATGTTTATGCTACTCGCGGAAAATTTTCTCCGACATTTTTACTACAACCAAACCACGAAACACATTTTTATGCTTCTTTTTTAAATCCATAATCTCTTCATCTGTCGTTTACATTGCATTGTTGTTTGCGTTTGCTTGCTGGTTTCAAATACCGTCGTCGTCTGCGTCTACATTTTTTGATTTGAGATTTTTCTTCTTCAATGTTAAATTATTGCGAATGTGAATGCTTTTTAACCTTTATTTCTTTTTAAAATCCATAATCTCTTCATCTGTCGTTTACATTGCATTGTTGTTTGCGTTTGCTTGCTGGTTTCAAATACCGTCGTAGTCTGCGTCTCTACAATTTTTGATTCGAGATTTTTCTTCTTCAATGTTAAATTATTGCGAATGTGAATGCTTTTTAACCTTTATAAGCTTTTTTGACCACGACAACGACAACGAAGCTTGCATTTGCGTTCGACATTCTTCTTGCTCATTTCGCAGTAGCGTAGCCCTTCAAAATAAAATAAAATTACGATCGGATTAGCATCATCTAAAGAGATAAATAATCCTGATAACTATCTTTTAAAAGTCTCTGAGCAAAAAATAATTATCATTAAATAAAAAAAGACAGCGATGCGATACGCCAAAGCATGAGCTTGAGCCGCTTAAAATTTTTATTATCAAATTATTTCGAACTAACAGTCGCCATTAACAAAAAATTAATCTGTGTAAGCAGCAGCAGCAGCGTTGCGTTGTTAGCGTTTGGTCAATTTGGTGAACTATTCGATTTGAATCCAGCTGGGCTAGCTAATTGTGTTGATGATGATTAGTATGATNAGTCGCCATTAACAAAAAATTAATCTGTGTAAGCAGCAGCAGCAGCGTTGCGTTGTTAGCGTTTGGTCAATTTGGTGAACTATTCGATTTGAATCCAGCTGGGCTAGCTAATTGTGTTGATGATGATTAGTATGATGATTGTGCAATGAAATGAGCATTACTCCACCATCAACCCGTTAGCTCACAGCTCGTTTTTATTTTTTCATTTGCTAAAAATATTTAATGGGTACACTCTGCTCTGCACATGCACTGATTACATTAGTACAACGTCATACGCATACATACAACGACCGTTGTGAATTGACATAATTGTTTTTGAAAAATGTGATTTGATATTTTAATGGCACATTAAAAAAAAGCAAACATGCGTCATTATTCATTATTACATTACATTGCATTGTATTGCATTCGCTCGTCTACATTTCTTCTAGACTAGAATGCAAGATAAGTGAATTACTGTAACAAACAAAAACAAAGTGCGTACAGACAGATTACAGATGAATGAGTCCAACTAAGCTGCGATGCTGCCTTGTCCTACTATTTATGTAAGAAGAAGTAGAAGAAATTAGTAAATGGATTGAGTTGAAAAAAACAAACATTCAATTTTTTAAAGTCAGTTTTCTAATGAGATTTTAATGTTAAGTGTAAACAAACGAGAAAATATAGACAGACAGACAGAAGACGTACGCAAAGCTGTTGCAAGGCAAAATGATGACATATGTGCCTTCTCTCCCCAAATAGGAAAGTGAACGAACAAACACTTTACTTTTTTGCCATAATCATCAAATCATAGTTTGTTCACAGCATCAGCAGCAATAAAAAATCTGCGCTGCGATTCGATTACCACCGGAGTGGATGTTTCTATTTAAGAAATTAGAATTTAGAATGGATTTAATGATGGTGGTGTTGGTAATAATGATGGCTAGTTTCAATTTCAAATCTAGTCATCTCAAGAAAAACAGATTAGCGAGTTGGCTGAGCTGTGAGTCAAAGAAAATTATTATACTGGGAAATGAAAGAAAGGGTTAATGCATAACAAACATGTTTAAAACAGCAGCCGGTCTTATAAGCCATGACATAGTCAGTCAAAGAATTAAAATAATGGGAAAGAAAGATGCAATAGATAAATAGCTGCTTTTATTTATTCATTATTCATCTTGGCCTGTTTGTTTGAAATAGCTTAAAAGTCAGTTTTTTCTTCGTCGTTTTCTTCTTCTGTAGAAAAAAAGAGACGCACCAGCGCAGCAGCAACAG
>JAHZNJ010001251.1:0-10394 GCA_027744475.1 Lepidocyrtus cf. sotoi NNG-2020 | reverse complement strand
AATTGGCGTATTAAGCGTCGGATCAGATAACATATCGGCTAAAGCACTACTATACAAATTATATCCTAATAAATTCTCTCCATCTTCTTGCGTATTCAGTCCTCCTACACCAAACATTGACAAATCCAATTTTGTTTAAGTATGAAATAAATTATTCTCCATAAATTAAATTCATTCTGTGAAAGAATTTCTGTACGTAATTTGCTTACTTGAACCGAAAATCTGTGTCATAATCGGCTTGGGTGCAGCCCTATCAATAAAGAGAGAAAACTTTAGTGGTTCGTATAATACGTTTTAAACAAAAACGTATAAACGTAACTCACCGTTCTTTTCGATGAGGAGGCGGACGGCTTTTGTTCTGCCTTTGTAGCAAGCCCACATGAGAGGGGTCCAGCCACCCATTTCCAGCTTGTCAACGTGGGCGCCGTGATCGAGGAGGTCAGCCAGGATCTCGTCGTGGCCTTCCTTCGAAGCGAAGTGGAGTGCTGTCCAATTATCCTGATGGCAAATTATTTCTTAATATGTCTTAATTTTGTCTTAATTTTGTTGCAGTTTTTATTCTTATTTAATGAACATATTTTGCTCACCGCATCTTCTGTGTTTATATCCGCTCCGTGTTCAAGAAGTAATCTGACAAAGTTCGCCTTCCCTTTGGAAGCTGCTATCATTAAAGCTGTGCATCCTGCCTGTAAAACATTAATTTCACATTGCCCCATTTTAAACATTTTATGGTTTTAAAGAATTCAATTTATTAAAGTAGTTTCTTCAACGAAATACACGAACCTCATCTCTATCATCTACCACCACACGCCTATTATCCAGTAAGTGTTGGAGTCCTGAGTAATTATCATCTGAAATTTAACGATAGTTTTTTCCAATAACGATATTTACATAAATATGCACAAATTAATTTTTATTGCTGATGAGTAATACACAATATCAATTTATCATGCTTGTTTTGTTTTATTTACCATTTATGAAAGACACTAGTGCTTCGGTTTGTAAGGGAAACCATTGATTCCGTAAGATTCAGTCCTTGCTAAAGGTTTCCATTTACATCATCAGCACGACGCAGCAGCAACGATTACAAAATAGAGAACGAACCAACAAAAATTATAACATCTGAATCTGTACATGTGAAAGGTAACTAGTTTTGCTAAAAACTTGTAACGTCCGCGTCCTCTTTACATTACATCACATCGTTTCCAGTTTACTACCAACTCCAATTAAACTAATTAATCTATCAAACTTAAAACCCAAAATGATTAAACTACTCTACGCATTAAATTTTAATAGCTCTCTACGTTAATTCGCAATTTCTTTCTACTCACTAATCAATTAATTAAAAAGTAAACTTGATAGTTTATAATAATCATGGAAGTAACAGCACAGCTACTTACTTATATTACAGTTAGCTCTATTTAGCTTTAGCTCTGACTAATTATGCGCTACGCTTCTACAAAAGCAGTAATTACTTTTAATTAATCAATCCACCAAAATTTGTGTAAATATCTACAGCGAAGAAGCTTCAAAGAAGAAAAAGCTTTTAGTTTCGACTAGTACTATGAAATAAATGCGGTTGACCGAAAGATAACGAGAACGAGAAATCTCTGCAAACTGCAAACACTTCTTCTTCAAAGCCAAATTCTTACGATGTTCGATCAACAAAAATTTAAGCCGAGCGAAAAGGAAATCAAATCCTCAAAAGCCACAGCATCAGCAGAGCTTATTTTTATTTTTGCAAAAAAATGCTATTTTTATTTCCAAGAATTAAAATGTGTTATCAATATCGCTCATTTCATTATGTAAGTAAAGCCTATTATTATTGTTCTACTGTTACTGCAATCGCGTTTTATTTTTTTGCTGCAAAACACACTTTTTCTTGCAATGTAAAAATGTAAACCATTATTTTTGTTCGGGATGACTACAAATTGCGGAAAATTGTGTTGTGTACGTTGATAGTTTTTACGTTTTCACGTTACGCAACATCAACGACATCCTGAAATGGTTACAGTCACGTCACGTAAACATCGCGATCGTCGATTTTCAATCAGAAGAAGCAAGGAAGAAAGGAAAAGGTTTTTTTTACGAAAATTAGGTTCGCTTCCTTTCCTTCCGTTACTAAAACGTCCAATCTGTGGTTGCCGTTTTTCCATTGCAACTTGCATTGTAACAAAGCGTTGTATTTTGTATTGTTTTTGTTGTTTATGTACAACTAAATGACAGACTAAATTTATAGAACTTTGCACATGTTTACCAGAATAAAACTTGCATGTTAGTAGGATTATTTTATCGTGACGGGAAAACAAAATAATAATAGTGGGGGAGTTAAAAGGTTTATGTTTGGGATAGTTGATTGGTTTTAGGAGTGGCAGTATATGTGATACGTGGGTTCATTCTCCAACGTCTATCAAAATGCTAGTGACTCCCATTCCAACACGCAGAAAATAGCCATTAACGTGTTAGTTTTTTTGTCATAAACCAAGACAAACAAAATAAAATTGAAATATAGAAAAAAATAACCAATAAAACTGACGATGAGGGGGTGAGGTTATTAATATTAACAATATTATTTGGTTTGAAAGCTAAAATATTTTTATATGCTTTTTCTTACAAGTTGGCATAAAATTACGTAGCAAGTAGGAACAAAGCAAATTATTCTTTGATGAATGTTATGCAACCACCAACATTGGTGGCATTTAGTAAGATATAGCAGAAAATCTTGATCTGTATCTATGTGTGAAATGAAAAGAATTCATAATAATTTCAAGTAAAGGCCAAATCCAACACACGAAAACAAAACACGAATGAATTTGTTAATACTCCCCAAAATCAAAACAGCAAACCTTCAGCAATAATGAAATCGTCTCAATCAGAATCATAGTATCCCCAATTTTTTAAATCCAAGAAAAACACACTCGTTTTAGTTTCTTTAAAATGAAAAGAAAACCTCACCAAAAACATTAAATTTTCTGTTATTTTACAGATTAACTGGCTATTTTACGATATCTATTTCGCTTTTCGTTTTCTTAAAAAGCTGATTTACTTTTTTTTATGTAGGGAAACTAACCGTCGAAAACTGTGAAGGTCTTCTAAAGTACGGCGGAATGAAAAACCTTTTGGCAGCAGAGGATACCGGTGCAGTTNATGTAGGGAAACTAACCGTCGAAAACTGTGAAGGTCTTCTAAAGTACGGCGGAATGAAAAACCTTTTGGCAGCAGAGGATACCGGTGCAGTTTGAATTGAATCAGGAAGAGAAAACTCTGGATGGGAAAGGAGTCTCGGTCTACTCCTAATTCTTGGCAGGGTAGCGTTCACACTATCCAAAATTAAATGTCCTGATGATGAAGATCCCCTTCCAATGTTGAGTATATCTTCAATTCTTACTTCAGTCCTACCTCCGTTACTTTCCCCACCACCAACGCCACCACCCTCCATAATATTTGAAGGTAACCTCAAATTTATTGGATTCCATAAGAATCCTATTGTCCAAGAGAGAAGCAACAGACGCCGCCGGTAATAAACCTGTGCTGAGCGCACCCAGTCCGGCGACAGCCATGGCGGAACCCTTTTTCGATGAGGATGAGGGGCGAGCACCACCACCAGCCATAGCAGAATGATCTATGATATTGTCATCCGAATTACTTTTCTTTTCCCCTTCAGTTCTCATTCCACCACCACCACCAATGCTACAACTGCTACTGGGACGGTTATTGCAGTCGCCAATATTAAGGATTTCATTTAACTGGGAAATGTAGTGTTCTTCTTTATCTTTTTTATTTCTCTTTTGACTTCCTCCTCTGCTCCCTCCACCGCCACTACCTTCCTGATGTTGTTGTTGTTGTTGCTGCTGCTCTTGTTGCTTTTGTTTCTCAGTCTTCTTAGGTTTTGTAAGATTCTTCATCAATATCAATTTCAGTTCTGTAGGGCTAAGCTCAGGTACGACGTGGGGCTCACTGTCCGTCCTCCTTCGAGGAGAAGAGCTCAATCTTAAATCACAATATGAACGGGATCTCTTCCGAAAGGTTTTTGGGAGACGGAGCGTATTCCCCAAAGAGGATTTCTTTCCTTCTAGAAACAAAGCGGGGTTCATCAAAATCCCTCCGAACGTCCCTCCACTACTTCCTCCCTCTGATTTCCTCCTCTCATGTCGAGCAGCAGCACCGGAACTAATATTTGTGATGAAGTTAATCTGCTCAGAATCTAATCTCCTTGATTTGATTGATGTAAGTGTCTTCAGAGGAACTTGGAAGATCCAAGAGATAATCTTCCCCACTCAAGTCACTCTGATTTCGGTAATGACCCGGTAAAAAAGGAGAGGCAGAAGCAGCCGAAGAAGATGATGGATTCATTCCCACCAAAACTTTCTCCGGAAACATCGTCACTTCATCTTCCTTAATCTCTTCTAATTTCTCTGATCCTTGATCCAGCAAAGATAAGGAGGAGGTGGAGGCTGATAATGATTTCGAGAATGTTAATGGCATTTGTGGATTTGCTAATGGAGGAAGAACTCCTGAGCCTTGGGACGCCCGCCGCAGAAACAATAGTTTCTGAAGAACATGCCGTGACAATTATCTCCGGCGTTGATGGATTAACCGGTGCGGAAGGACGAAAAAATTGTCTAATTGAAGGGAAGTCCCAGAAGGATGGAGTCTTTTGTTGCTGTTGTTGACCTCCCCCTCCAGATGACCCTTGTCCTTCTTCGTCCATCCCTTTTCCTTTCTTACCACCACCACCACGATTAAGCCAATGCTTTTTTCTATGCATTTTGAAGAAGATTTAATTTTAATATTTAAATTTTACGTTTTAAGATTTATTATTTATGCAAATTAACCTTAAAACTTGAAAATTAAAATTAACGCTTTTCCGAATAATATGCAAATTAAATTTTTTCAGCCTATCCCATCTTTTCAATGAGAAAATTTAAAGCTAGGTAAGTATGAGACTGGCAAATAATGAGACAGCGAAAGAGAGAGAGACGCCAGACTTTTGTGTTTTCGGAGAGAAAGTCACTAAAAAACTAAAGCCGACTCAAGCTCTTACTCAGCTCTACTTTCTTCTTCCATTTTACTCTCTCTCTCTCACTCTCTTTCCCTGCTCTACATTTATTCTTCTAAGCAAAAAATAATGCTCCTCTAGTCCAGTAAAAGAAACCTTTCGTTTTCCTCTCTTCTACATACAGATAGGTAGTTATCTTCTTCCTTTTTCGCTTTATTTTTTCCCCTTTTTTAGAGAAAATAAGAAGAGAGAAGCTCATTTTTTTCGATGGGAGTCACATCACAGGGCAAATAAAATGACTACGTTGCTTACTTACTTACTTACTTTTACTTTCGCAATCTTTCAACCTTTTTTAGTACTTTTATTATCGTTCATCGTATCAATATCAATGCAATGGGTTCTCTGGTGCTCTTTTACTCTTCTTGCTTGCTGCTCTTTTGGCATAGAAAAGCTATAGGTAGGTAAGGTAGGCAAGTAATCCCCAAATCCTCGAAAAAATCCTACATTTATTATTTGTAAGTACGATTACGATACGAAAGGATATTATCCTCATTCATCGAACATCAAAACTATAAAGATAACAGAATAAAATGAAAGGACTGACAAGAGAAAAAACGAGAATAAGAGATCCCAGCAGAGTTCAATACAAGAGGACAAATTTTCCAGAAAATAAGACGAAATAAAGTAAGCAAGCAAGCAAGTGAAGTAAGTAAAATCTATAATAATATCCGTTTTCCTACTCTACTTATTATTTTCTTTTTTTTCTCCTGATTTTCTGTAATGATGCAATACAATCCCTTCTTCTTTTGCAGCTAAAAGGCTCATCATGACAATGACAAGAGGAAGAAGCTCAATAGATACGGAATTATAATGGAAAAAAAGCAGCAGTAGTGTAATGCAGCGCACATTTATTTTATTTTTTCTGACGAAGTGAAGCTCCTCTTTTTTCTTAAGTATCTGTATTCTCGCATTTTGCATTATTGCAAAATTGATAAGTACTGCGAGCAGCTCAAGAGTAAGATTTTTGCCAATTTAACCTTTTTTCAACCTTTTAACGTTGTATGTTACTGTCGACCGACACACAAGAGTAAATACTTTTCTTCTCTACAATACTCAATGCAGGTAAGTTTCAATTTTTGTAAGCAAATAACAAAGAGATTGAAAGATTTATTTTTTTTTCTTCTGCAAAAAACCTTTTTTTCTTCCACGATGATAAAGATTGATAAGACACGACAAATAATAAGATTGATTTGATTCCCATATACATACTGACAAACACAGATACAAAGAAATGAAGCGGCGGTGGTGCTACCATGGTGGAGTCATGTCAGGAGAATTGAAAGAGAAGGAGGTGGAGAAGGCGAAGTGGAATTGAATAAAAATACGAGAGAAAAACAGATAAAAAATATAATAAAGAAAAATATAAAAAAAATAAATTACGAAGATAGGATTGCTGTGAAGAACACTTATGTTCCTTTGAAGAGTCTGCATAGTAATATTATCTGCTGCTGCTGTTGTTGTTACTGCTCCTGCTGCAAACTCTTCAAAATCTATTCTGAAGTCGGGCTGCTCATAGTTACACGACAAATAATAAGATTGATTTGATTCCCATATACATACTGACAAACACAGATACAAAGAAATGAAGCGGCGGTGGTGCTACCATGGTGGAGTCATGTCAGGAGGATTGAAAGAGAAGGAGGTGGAGAAGGAGAAGTGGAATTGAATAAAAAATACGAGAGAAAAACAGATACAAAATATAATAAAGAAAAATATAAAAAAAATAAATTACGAAGATAGGATTGCTGTGAAGAACACTTATGCTCCTTTGAAGAGTCTGCATAGTAATATTATCTGCTGCTGCTGTTGTTGTTACTGCTCCTGCTGCAAACTCTTCAAAATCTATTCTGAAGTCGGGCTGCTCATAGTTTAGTTTCAACAGTTCATAAAGAAAAAAGACATACGAACGTGTGTGTGGATCAATTCATATTAAACTTGATAAGATAAAAATAGAAAAAAATAAAGTTAAGTTTAGGAAGAAGAAAACAGACAAAGTTGCTCAATAGACAAAAAATTTTTCGCTTGTAAGGAGGATCCAAGAAGGAAAGTTCTTTCTTCTTTCTAACTTTCACCAGACCAGTCAATAAAAATGTATGCAGTGCATTTTTTTATGGACGTATTAAACTCATTCATCATTTATCATCATCATCACCGCCAACAGCAGCATCAATATCATCGTTCTACCGTCTGTCTGCCGTGCTCAACTTAATTAAATTAGCCAATGGGGACTCCATCATTCTCAATGCTCATCATCGTCATTAATGTTATTGAGGCAGTGGCAGCGATAAAAACGAAAAGGAAGAGGAGAGGGAACACGCAAACCAAAAATTATTGCGGGTGAGTTGAGTGAGAGCGAGAGCAAGTTAGATGCTCTGTCTGATTCGTCTTGATGGCTGATTTGGTAGTGCACACAAGAGCCAAATATAATGCAATAGTAGAGAGAGAATAAAAGTTCTGGAAATTGAGAAAGAAGTTGCTGCTTTCTCTTCTAGAATTCCCAGAGCAATTGAAGCAGAGGAGAAAGAGGTGGTGAAATCATATTTTTTGTTTGATTTAGCAATTTAAAAGTTTTTTTTAAACAAACTCAAACTTTTATAAATGAGCTCCTAAAGGAGAACAAGTTGCCTTGTTGTTGAATCAGAGATAACAAAATAGACAGATAACGATATAAAATTGTTTTGTTTAAAAATATTTAAAATTAATTTACAAGTAGTTAAATATTATGTTATACTATCCTAGAAGATTGCTGAAAGTTTATAGAATCTGCAAATTATGATCACAGTTAACTTACTCATTGAATTGAATACGTCAAGTCCAAATCAAAGCAACTAAATCTTAATCTATTCCATGTAATCCATTTGTACGCAGATTATTTTCTGAGCAGTAAATAAATTACGCTTAAACATTGAGACAAGAAGCCATCGTTTTTAACTAGAATAGTAGCACGCAAATGAGTTACTGTCTGTTCTAACAACGTAACGAATTAGTTTTTTGCAAAAAACGTACGCATCAATTGAAATGCCTAATAAGATTAAGAATTAAACGTAGAGAAACCAGAAACCTTCCAATATTGATTTTCGAGGAAGGAATCATCGTGGTCAAACCGGAATCAGACTAACCTATGTAATTCCAATTACAGAGAGGAAAAAAGATATTCCCTCTAGGAAAATTAGACAAATTAGGTAGTTTTGAATGACTCATAGCACTTGGTTGGAGAGTTGATTTCAACTAGAAATTATCCGTGGGTACGTTTTTACTCTCTTTTAATCACTTACAAAAGGCCAAATAACTTTGTGTTATTTGCTTACACGCTTTATTACAAAACGTCTGAAAACTATTTTAACTATTTTGTCTTACAGTGCAAAATAATAGGTTTAGCTTGAAGTTGGGCAGTAAATTAATTATCTTAAACAATTCGCAATCTTAATTGATCCCCATTAGTTTCGGTTGTAATTAAGATTTAGAAGCTAACCTAAATTCTTAAAAAATGATCGTAAATTTTGATAGTATGGAGCATGCTAAAACCTAAAATGATGCTTATTATTTCTCTTCTTCATAACACGACACTGATTTATTATGCCATCACATTTCTTCGCTGTGCCTATCATAATAAAAAAATCTCTCCTTGCTTCGTTCCGTTCGTTCGTTCCCTACCAAAATTACTATTATTAAATGCCATGTGAGTCATCATGATGAGATATTATTATGACTTCTCTCCTTCATAATATTACGCAAACTAAAGGCATGCGGCATATTATTATGAAGAGGCAGTAAAAAACGGATGACGAAGACGTTTTTATGTTCTCCTGCACGTAAAATAAAATGCTACTACCAAACCGTACCGCCATACCAAAATCTGCTTTTCTTGTATAACATATCAGATTTCACATTTTTAATCTTACTCTCCGCTCACTGTTTGATGATGAGAATGAAGACGATGATGGTGACAAAGCGGAAAATATTTTTTTGCAATAAAAAAACTTAATTTTGTTCGTTTAAGATTACTATTACTCAACAGAAGAGTCTGGTTTTGAAAGTTACAGAGCTAGATTTACACTGCATAAACTATAAAAATTGCACTTTTACATTTACATAACTAAAAATGAGTTACATTTCTTCTGAAATCTGACAGGAATTTGATTACTTGTACTAAAAAAATATTTTTATTTTTATCCCAGACAGACTTGTCTAAAATTTAAATGAATATTGAGCAAAATTGTTCCATAAACTGAAAATTAGCTTTTTTCTTACGTTCATCATTTTGAATTGGTTTCAAATGATCAAGCTACGTCTAAAAAGACAATTTAACTATATTCAAGCCCCTTGATATTTGCTGTTTTCTTGCTCCTATTCAAGAAAATTGGCTCTCCATTTCACTTTAAGTTTGACGGACAAACTTATTTCTTCTTTTTACTTGACTAAGACTAAATGCTCCAAAAAGTAGTTTTGACTGAGCCACAAAATAGCTCAAAAACTTTTACTTGAGAGTGAGAAATTCGTATGTATTCTTCACTCCCAATTTTTCCAAATGAATAGTAATGTCCAATTTCCAAACATTGATTCGGAAGCCAAGCCTCAAGCCAAGCTCCCCCATTAAATTTTAGCTTCTCCATTATCGCTAACACCACCACTGCACAACGTCATTACATTTAATCCCTATTTTCAAGCATGAGCAGGTTTCTACTTTTTACTCTTTAGCGCATTTGCATTTCATTAAAATTTAACGCTGTTTACAAAAGGATTTACTACGATTACGGCATACATTATGATCTGATCTCAGAAGGATGAGTATTCATAGGAGAAAAAACTTTTTCCCCTGAAAATAGATTTGACTACAACTCTCTATTTTGCTTTTTTCTCTCTCGTGCTCGTAGTATCCTTCTGTGTTTCTCCTCATCTTCATTAAAAATAACCTGATCTGAATGGATTATGATGATAATAATTCACCACCGCACTGCAATGCGGGCAGAGTAATGCTCATTTGAGTCAGTCAAATGAAATGAAATTATTTACAAAAGACTGGAATAAGGAAGCACGTGAAACAGGAAGATCATTTTTTAATGTAATTCCATTCTCTCTCTCTCTCTTTTTTTAACACTGAAGCGCACATTGACATAAGATATATTAAAAAACGTGTTGACTTTGACATTGAATTATACATAAAAGCAGCCACTGGAAAGCACTACATTTACATTAACGATACGAAGTGAATACGAAATAGATAAATTTCATGAGATGACTTTATTTAAAAAATTAATGTTGCCCATGTATATGTCGTATTATCTGGAAATTTAAAGTATTAGGTAAAATAATATGCTGTAATGACAGAAAGGTA